>MU003888.1:0-40637 GCA_010093785.1 Polychaeton citri CBS 116435
CGCCTGCGCTCATGCAAGCCACATGCACCCGCCCGCCCGTCCACGCGGGTCTCTGTCGAGGTTGCTGTCGCTGCGACCCTGAGGGTGGAAAGGCGTTTTCCAAGGGGCTTCTCTTACTGTTCCTTCTGCTCTCGCATAATGATCCCTCCACAAACACACAAACACACACACACACACACACACACACTCTCTCTCTCTCTCTCTCTCTCTCTCTGTCTCTCTCTCGCGCTCACTCACACATATACCCCTTCTGCCTGTAGCGACAGTGGGCGCGGACGGGCGGGACCTGCTTGTCGTTCGTTGCCTGTACCATACATGGCCACACAAGGCCAGAGACCAGGGAGACTGCTGCAGCTTGCTGCATGCCGAGAGCCAGAGAGAGACGGAGAGCACAAACCCGCTACATCGTCATCCGCCGCATCGCCTGCTCTAGGGAACCCGGACGCGACGCGACGACTCATGTGCAGATGGACAGGCAAAGGGCGCCAAGGGGGCCCCAATGCAGCGTCGCAATGGGAAAACCAACAAGACGCGGAGAGTTCCAGCACCCTGGAAACCGGTGTCGTCTACCTCATCGCAGTGGCAGAAGAGAGAGAAGCGGCCAATCGGAGGGCTGCGTAGGCGAAAGCGAGGAGCAGGGCCAACCGCAGATACAAGTGCGAGGTCAGAGCAGACGGTAGCGCGCACCGCGCTTTTCCCCCCTCCTCCTCCTCCTCCTCCTCCTCCTCCAGCGACGGCCGCAACAGGTGTTTAGGTTCTGCAGCGCCGCTGACCCGCGGGCTAGCAGCTAGATCGATGCTTGGCCTAAACCCTCTCCATTATTGATTATATCGCAGGCAAGGCCAGTCACTTGCTCCCAATCACCAACGCTAACCTGCATGCGGCCTTCCCTAGAGGGCGAGGCCAGGGGTGTGGGATGGAGGGTTCCGTCTCCACCTGCAGGACTCTGCTGCGATGCGATGCGCTGCACTGTACCGTACTGTGCTGTACTGTACGGCGCCGTAATGTGATGTAATGCCATGTAATGCCATGTAATGTAATGTAATGTGATGTGATGTGATGTAGTGTAGTGCAATGGAGCCAGCTGCAAGTGGCAGACGGACGTGACCGCTCGAGCGACCGGTCTCGCACCGCCTGTCGAGAAGGGAGACCGATTGACTGACTGGCCGACTGGCTGGCTGGCTGGCTGCCAGACTCACCACCTGTGTGGTCACGCCGTGAGGATTATCCGTCGGCAGCCGGTATTTTCCCAGGCGCCATGCGGTAAATCCTAAAAGTAGGGGTGGGCAGGAATGGAATGGGGGAGGAGGAGGAGGAGGAGGATGAGGAGCAGCAGGAGGATGCTGCTTGGTCATCAGCCATTGCGAGAGACGGGAGGGGCTTGCGATGGCGCATGCTGGCCTTGTTGGTTCGCTCGTTGGTGGAGAGGAGCAGCAAGCATCAACGATGGACGCATGCGGCCTAGTCCCAAGCCGAGTGTCAGACGAACGAACGAGCGAACAGACAACAGGCAAACAGCAACAGAGGCGAATTGGCCATGTGCAGACAGCCAGCCTGCCCATGCATGGCCGCACAATCTTGTCATCATCATCATCATCAGCAGCAGCAGCAGCAGCGGCGGCGGCGGCGGCGGCGGCCAGCCAGCCAGCCAGCCACCATCCTCGTTCTGGCCATCTCGCTCTGTACGTCGAGATCTGGAACGGTGCCATCGTCTCCCCCAGAGATGGAGAGAGTTGCTGATATCAACAGTAGTGGTCAGAGCAAATGACACTGTCGTGGTGCCGGGCAAGTGGGGGGGGGGGGGGGGGGGGGGAGAGGAAGGGAAAGGGAAGAGGGCCACAGGGCGACGGACACAGGCAGAGAGCCCATGGGTCGATGCAATCGCGTCGCTTTGCCCGATCTAAGGGAATTAAGCTCACGATTAGGCGAGGGCATGGTGGAGTTTTGGGCCTAAAGCACCCAGCGAGGGCGCGAAGGAGAAAGAAGCTATGACTTTGGGGGCCTGTGGAGCCCACATGCAGATCTCGTGGGCTGCGAATGCGCGTGGGTGCATGTAGTGTAGCGGCCGCGGCGGCGGTGGGAGTGGTGATGGTGGTGGTGGTGGTGGTGGTGTGGTGTGTGTATATGTGCGTGCGTGGGTGCATGCGTGGGTGCATGTATATGTATGTGCGTGCCAGGAGTCGTTGCAAAGAAAAACCCAGCTACAAACCTTGTCCTGGTGTGTCAGCGAACGCCGAACCAAACGCTAATCCGCCCTAGCCCGGCCTGCTGTCTCCCTTAGCCTCGCCTCTCCCTCTCTGAGTAGCTGTTGCTGCGCTGTGATTCGATTTGACTAGCTGACGAGGCGAGGGCGTTGATCTCCTCTGGGCCCGTGGATGCGTATGATGTTATGTATGTCCAGGCGTGGAATGCCTGTAGATCCACGTGCCTGTCACCTACGCACATGGACGACGTGAGTGAGTGAGCGAGGAGTGAACGAGTGTGGGTGGGTGTCTCTCTCTTTGTGTGTGTGTAGAGGTGTGTGCCGTTACTGCTGCTGCTCATGTGTCTGCCGTTCCTGGCGACACCTTTTGCCTTGCTGGTATCGAGGGTTTCCACATGGGCTACGTGGTTGGCTTTGGAGGGAGAGAGAGTCATGTGGTATGCAAGTTTTCGAGAGAAACACCTGGCTAAGGTACCAATGTTGGGGAAAATTGATGCTATATATGTTTTTGCCTGTTGCGCATCTGGATTGCGCAATGCTGTTATCATCCTCGTAAAGCCGTGTTGTAAGTAGATACAAAGGTAAAAACAAAAGGATGTGGAATGAAACCGAGATTCCCCCATATGAACACCATCCCAACCAGCAGACCCTGTATTTTTATCGCTACTTCTCCTCTGACGGCCGACGCTGCTTCGAGCACTTGTCATGAGCCAGATGGCCGTTGCGAGCGGTTGTGCGCGTGAATTCAGCACCGCACCTGGGGCAGTATGACTTTGCGGCCGTGCCGGATTTCTCCCTCTGATGCCTGAGCAGATTGCTGAAAGTGGAGAACTGTCGCCCGTTGCACCCGTGTTCCCAACACTGGGGCTTGGGGCGCTGGTTCAGGACGCGTATTGACGCTGGCTCGGCGTTCTGTAGAGGGCGGGCCAGGACCTCGTTGACACTGCTCCCGACGAAGGGTGGCGGGTAAGTCATGTTCTGCTGGCTGGCAGCGTACATCTGCTGTGTCGGAGGCGAGCTCGTCATCTGCTGGCCATACATGTTGCTGGTGTCATACATGCTTGGGGATCTTGACATGGTGTACGAGGACATGGAACCGGACGCGGATGCGTTCATGCTAGGCGAAGGCTGCGGGCTCTGGGCCATGCCGCTAAGTGGAGGAATCCCCTGGCCATGAGGGACAGAGTAGCCTTGATTTGAATCGTACGGGTTGCTGATCCTCCGGTACGCCTGCTCGTACGCAGCAGGGTCGGCGGGGTTGGGCTGTGGGAATTCAGACTGTCGTCTAGGGATGGTCTGTGCCATGGATCTGCTCTGGTACAGGGCTGGACTTGACGAGATTGCTTGCCCATAACTCGATGCTTCAGACGAAGGCGGCTGTTGCGCAGACATGCGCATGGGGGGATAGTTTTGCTCCATTGCGTAGCCTGGAGGAGTCAGTCACGGATCATTAAGCTTCAGTGGGGGGAGGAAAGAGGCTGGGGGTGGGAAAGGGTTTTTTTTGGGGGGGAAAAAGACCTACTGTTGGGTTCGGATTGATAGACGTCGCTTCCGTACTGAGATGGAAGTAGGTAGCCAAGGGAGCTATGCGAGACATGTTAGTCGAAAGACGCCCAGTGCAGACGGTGGCGATGGAGATGACATACCTCATTTCCGCCGACGTCGTCGGCTGTCCAAATGAGAAGTCTTGACTGGTAGTTGGGCAGGTGGTGGTCGACGTCTCTTCACTAGAGTCGATGTTCAGGGTCGGCACGCCAGAGTCTGACCGAGGGGGGGTTGGAATGTTCCACTGAGGGAAAGGCTCGATTGAAGATTGATCAGGGTAGAAGTGAGGTTGAGGTGAATGCTGGGGAGTGAGCCAGAGAGCCGCCGAGACAGGAGGTGTCGAGGTAAAGTCAGCCGCGGATGACGCTTGGTCAAGCGCGAGGTTTTGTAAGCGTTCGGCAGTGGCCTGTGAGATTGATCGGGATCGTGAGGTGCTTCTTTTGCGTATTGCGCCTCGACTGTCTATCGAATGCACCGACAAGTTGCTGTTGGTCCGGACTCGCTGCTGGTCGAAGTGGTGGTAGTTGCCGGCGTTGATTTGCTGGTGGTGCTGGTGCTGGTACTGGTGCTGACCGGTGGAAGTTGTCGAGGAGGAGGAGGAACGGATTGACTGCAGACGAGGTGAGTCCATGATCGAGATATGAATCTTTTGTGTTGGGGATGCAGTATGCAAGTACGAGGCGGGTGCTCTTACATTGGATTCACGTTTGCATAGAGGACGGACGTAGGGTGATATAGCAGGAGAGTGAAACGCTTGACCCGTATGCTAGGGTTAGCATCAGTGAGGCCGATCGTTTTTAGTACCGGTTGTCTGCGCCTTGGGGCTGTAGAACACGTTTTAAGATTGAACCAGACACCAACATCTGCTATCGACCTTCTGGCTAGCGGATTGGTTAGGCCCAGTGAAGGATCACACCCCTGCCCCCATCTACTGCGTGCGGCCCAGCATCCGAGCCGTCTAGCTCTAGCCTCGTGGACTGCAAGTGGCCGGAGGTAAAAAGGCTCCGTAACAGGCAGCAGGACTCGACCCACGCTAGGCTGTATTATTGTGTGTGTCCAAGAGTGTGTGTGAGCCTCTACACTGCATCTGCGTACCGGTACCGTACAGAGTTATCTTACCAACTGCGCTGCAACCGGTTTACTCGACAGGCGGCGCATGTCCGGCCAACACGGCGTCTCCCATCTGAGTTGCAGGCAAAAAGGACTTCACGAACTATACCGTTGATTAAAGGATCGCACTTCACAGACGGAAACGTCTCTGGCTGCGAGACATCCATGTCCACTTGGGGGGAGGGGAGTGTTTGGGATGGGGCACCAGGTGGGTGGCCTGCCCACCGCCCACCGTACAGACAGATCGCCTGCTGCTGCTGTTGCTGCTTGTCTGTCATTATCAACAGTATTGTTTTTATTGTCGACGGACCTGGACACAAGGTAGAACCAATCTTAGTGAGGGTTAGTAGGTTAGTGCAGGGTGCAGGGCACAGCAGATGAGCAGCGGACAGAATTGGCGACAGGACAGACATGCCCTGAAAGTCTCCGGCCCACATAACAAGCGAGAGATCAGCGGGGGGGGTGTGTGTGTGTTTCCCCTCCGAGCAAAGCAGCGCACCGAAACCAAGAGAGAGAGAGAGAGAGAGAGAGAGAGAGAGAGTAGAGGGAGGGAGTGTGTGTCGGCTTGGCAGACGGAGCAGTGGAGGGAGTGTGATTACGACCGCGGCGATGAATGGGTACGCCGTACCTACAGCAGACACAGCGGCGACAGCAACGAAACGTCGGGTAGGGCCAAGTGAGGCTGGAGCTCTGGTGCATCCCTACCCAGCCAGCTGCGGACCAGCCGAGAGGGTCCAAACCCCGGGGCAGACAGACAGACAGACAGACAGACAGACAGACAGACAGACAGAGAGGGGGAGGGATCAGCACTGCAGCCGGTGAGATTGAGCAGACTACAGAAATGATTCCATCTCATCAAGTGTCATCACGCGTTCTTCGAGGCTGTTTCAAGACGCCAGCAAACGGGCCTAGCGCGTCGAAGGGGCCCTGTCACCACAGCGCTCGACCGGTTGATTACAAGGGACATGCTAACGTCGCCCTCTTGGATCGGGGCGTGGTGGCTGCACGCAGCACAGCAGCAGCAGCAGCAAGGCCCATCTCACCCGCCTGTTGCTTGCCCTCTAAGAATAGTCAGCCCTAGCGCGCTTGATCGCGCCAAACCCTTGGCGACAGACTGCGAGTTGGTCGCTTATTCACGGCCACGCTCGCTCGCTCCCTCATTTCCTCCGTCTCAATCTGAGCATGTCCAGCGCGGCACTAGGGCATACAGAACTGGCCGCCTGCAACCTTGTTCCCTGGCGCCCATACTGGCCATTTCAGCCTGGCCTTGGACTGCGCGGACGCTCTGGCGCTTATGTTGCTGCTGCTGCGTCCCCCAAGCGCATGTAGGCATGTAGGCATGTACGATGCAGTATCCGGTTAGGCCGCTCGACGTGTGGCAGGTTATGCATGGTAAGGTGCATGCTGGCCATGGGCATGTAAACGCTAGCAATGCCTCTACATCCCACCACCACCACCGAGGGCTGTGGAGAAGTCCGGGCCATAGCAACGTGGCGGTCAAAAGTCTCTTTGTCACCATATCTAAAGATGGGCAGGAGGAGCCAGGACGCAATCTGATGGATTAATAAGGTAGTTGGTCTGGCAAATGCTTGTCGAACAGCCATTTGCCTCCTACGTTACACAAGCAGTTGCTTACAGCACAGCACAGCACAGCACAGCGCGGCAGAGCACTGGAGCGTTGCCATCAGATACGGGGGGCGTCGTGTGCAGGCCCTACAACTATGGCCGTACGTACGGCTGAAAAAGCATGTCCTACCCTGGAGATAGCCAATGGTGGCCCTGGCGGCATTTTGCCATGTGTGCTGGTAACTTGACACCGGAACAACCCGTGCACTGCGTCCTGGCCTGGATGTTGGTTTGGCAGGCGTCATATGACTCGGCTGGTAGAGGGTGTCAAGGTACGATGCCCTCTGGACTTGATGAGCTAGTGTCTATCTCCAGGAACTGATTGGTTGCTAATCGATCCCCCGTTTTGCCGGAGTGTAACTTGCTCCGTCCTAACGCGACGCTCTCGACTAGCTGATCGACCGGACCGCATTGCGTGTGGCAGCGCAGGTGCCGACTACTGCTGCTTAATAAGTTGCCCTTCGAATCCTGCCTGGGGCAAGAAGAAGCAGCCACGAGGGCCACGCCAAACCCATCATGTCCAAGCGAGCCCTCGCGATCGGTCCAAGCAGTGGCCGGGTATGCAGCCGGAGCCGCTGGCGCAACAAGTGAACTAATGGAGATATCGGAAGCACCGACCCCCATGCCTTGTTTCGGACTAGACCCGTGTGCGCGGCTGTCGATCGCTGCCTCTTTCAGCCCCTCGACTCACCGGTGGCCCTGAGGCTGTGGCCCTGTCTACACCACTACCACACCACCCTCTCAGGCAAGGCATTATTCAGGCAAATGGTTGCTGTATTGGTGTATCGGTATGGATGACTAGTTATCGTGTTACGACGCTAGCTCCACCATAGCCGTTACAGGGACCTCAGCTCAGTTCCTCAGCTGCTTCTTAGCTCGACTGATAGTGTGGTCCGACTTGGGGATCGCCCCCTATCATATCTAACCAGTGCTCCATATGCGCCAGTCTATGATGACCTTGTTCTGGTCAACGCTATATGTTTACGGAAATCTTTGCGGCGTCTTGTGACTCGCCATCCATGTACAATGTGCCCTGCCGTCCACACTCCACTTGTTCGTCTGCAGCCCTAACGGAAATCGCTGGGAACGAATCGACTGCATCAGCAGCAGCAACAGCAGCAACAACAACGCCAGATGTAGTAGCCCGCAGATGGGATCACCAAGCCAGATTGCCAAATTGCCATTCTGCTACATGGGACCGTTTTGCCACTGATTGCTCCAGCCCACCAGCAAAACGAATGGTCGAATGACGTTGATCTGCTGCTGCCGCCCAGTCGGCCGAAGCTGGAGTCCGACTTGCATCAATCGCCATCGCTCATCTTCAACAGGTGGAGCAACTCGCATTCACGCCTCGCATGCACCGACGTGCCATTGGACAAGTTACAGGCCGACTTTCCCGGTAGCCTGTCTCTGCCAATGCACTGTATGCCTTGTCATCTCCCACATGGTTGAGGAGTTGTTAGACCACCTCATGCACGTGCAAGCGATAACCCATGCATGCAAACACAAACCATCCTGGCGCTTAGACCTGCGGCTCTTCATCTGTCCATCCAGATGCACTGCTCGGCAACGGAATCCCCCTTCCCGCCTCGTCCTCGCAGGAAACTGCCGGGCCGTCTGGCTGAATAAGTGATTATTCACCATGGGACAACATTTCTCTGCCAGTGTTGTGCCTGGTATTGGTCAATTCCCTACATTGCGTGTGTCAACAACAATAGTATTCTGTTCTAGCGCTCCAGAACTAGGGTACGATTGCGGTGCACGTTGCTACATCTCAGGCATCACTGAGCGCACTTGTTATGCGAGTTGAGTTGAGGGTCGCTGGAAATTCCGATGCGGCCTTCGTTCAGCAGCCAATGACAGCGTCAGATATTCCCCCGGCCGACTTTTACGCCGTCATTCTTTCCCCCTCTCTAACTTGCACCTCAACTTGGCCCACACTACCAACAATAATGAAAAAAAATTAGAGTGCGTGAAAAGCAAGCATGATGGAGACCTTACTTCCAGATCGAGCAGCGCCAGTCGACTGGTTCGCATATACTCGCCAGCCACAACGACAGGCGCAGCCTTCACTAATCATCACCCTGTGCTGTCATGATGCCTCAGGCCAATAGCTTTAACATAACTTCACACCACCAAAAGGAAACTGGAGGTTGATCCTTTGCAGCCGTTGCCGACTCCAACCACGCAGATGAACGGTGTTGATCGGTTCGTCCCTTATTGGAAAGCGACTCGACGTGTTGGAACGAGCGAATCGGGTGCGCGTCTCAGGAGGATCGAAGGATCAGCTAAGCCCGTCCCTGCACGAGCACACCTGGCCAGTACAAGACGTCTTCACCACATGGCATGATACCTGTGTACGCGCGCTATGACAACACAACTGGAGACCTAGGAACGAAACCTGTGCTTGACTTTGTTGGTCACCAAACAACCTCGCACATCTCAAAAGGCCAACATTGTCGGAAAGTTCCGTGTCAAAGATTCCAACCTTGTGACGTGGCAATGCCCTGGATTGATGGCACTGCTCAAAAGTGGCCCCCAAGACCAAGCGTCCCAAAACAAACGATGCTGCGACACGATTTGACCAGGAATTCTCCGTCCGTGAAGATCACCTCCACGCTTTCCCATCCTTCGATACAGACAGCGTTAGTGGCAGTGTCGAACGGTGGGAAGCACCATGAAACACCCACTTCGACCCACGATTGCAGTGTCTAGCCTTCCAGCCACCTCCCCCTCCCCCCTACTCCCTCCATGAGGTCCAAGCAAGCTCCCAGTCTCATTCGACGCCTCTTAGTGGGTATTGAGATGGGGCCTGGTGGGAAAAGACGACCAGAATAAACAAGGAAAGGGGCCGGCGATGGCGATGGCGCTGCCTCCCCCGGCCCTCAACCAAAGCCCCCCCCATTAGATGACTACCTAGGTAAACAGCTTACTTGCTCAGTGATGGCACGGACTAGCTTGCATGTGGCTACTATGTCTGGCTAGAGAGACCACGCAACTAGGCTCGTGACGGTGGGACTGGCCCATTGTCCTTCCCCACGTGCAAGGGATCGTGGTCAGCATCCTGGATGCCTTGCCCCGTCTTGCTTTAATCATCCTATCATGCTCTATATTGCCAACCCAACTCCTGTCCTCTCTGGCACAGACAGGCGGTACAGGACTTGACGTGATACGCTGATTGAAGAGGACACTGCCAATGTTGCTTCCGATTGGATTTCGAAGTCTGATCGCTTAAGCAGTCACTCACGTAGTCTGAGAGGTGCTTGTCATGACACCGAGGCCTGGCGACTCATGCACTTGCATTCTGCATCAACAAGGGAACATTCCCACCTTGCCGATTCTGAAGATGGTCAATACGATGTGACCTCAGAGCTGCTCAATGATACAGTGAGACTGTGATTGAAGAGCTAGTGTATCTAGGTAATGTTGCTCCAACAGGTCGTTGGGATCACAACGTATCTGACCATATCTCAGTTGACGTAGAGATACCATCCCAATCATCGGCAGCCTTGGCGCGCATGTAGACATGGTTTGACGCGCACGTGTTACCGGGGAAAGGGACCAAGGTGCCAATCGGCTTCGCCGTACAGCAACCCGGACACCTGCATCATACACAAGCAAGCTGTCCGGAATGCGAAACGCTCCAGAGGCAAGATGGAGAAATCATGATTGAAGAAGGGATCGTCGACGGAAAATCTCATGACCATGACATGTCAAAGTAAGGTTAGATGCCTGCCTCTACATACAGCACGACATGCACTCTCCCAGCTCAACCGCATTCTGAATCCTCGCAGACTTGCGAGACGATCTCGCATCCTCGGCTGTTCCCATCTCATCCCATGTTGACAGCTCTTTGCCGTGTCCGGCCCGCATACAGGGGAGAAATCTGCCAGCCAGAAGCCGACGCTGCTGCAGCGGTCGCGGTGGGAAAAGCAATCTCCTGCAAAGAAGAGGCTGTGGCTGTCCCGTTGCCAGACCCGGCAATCACGGCCAGCTACTACTGCTTCTGCCACGGGTTCGATACCTGGATACAAGCGCTGCATGCACCACGATGCAATGCAATGCAGTGAAACGAGATCTACCTCCCAGCTAAGAAAACCACCTTAAGGCGCTTCTACCTGGGGAGAAACTCGGGGAGCGAAGACCGTAGGACCAATCGCAGCCACTGCTTGGGTACACACCAACACTGTCTAAAAACCTTCCACACATCTCTGTTGCTTTGTCTGGTTGTAGTAATGACAATGTTTTTGCTGTAGCCGACCAATATCACGTCTGACCTCCAACCCTCGCTGATGCGCAGCAGCGACCGCTCCGCCAAACCTAGCCACCCTCCTCTTCTTTCTTGCTTCATCACCTTTTCTTACCCACTGACAACATCGGAGTGAGACGTTCTGCAGTACTCGCTTCGGTGGCTCCATGCTCTGCAGCAAGCTATGCGAACACCGATGATCGCGATTTGCACAGTCAAACCGGCCGGGACCGTATCCATAGCCTCCATAGCGATGGTGGTGACGAGGATGATCTACAGTAGGAAAGACGTGCTGGCAGCCTGTGCGTCGGTGACGAAAGTGACTCTCTTCTCTTTCTCTCCTCTCCTCTCCTCTCCCCCCTCCCCCGCTTCCCCATTCGATGTCGCGCTCATAACTCGACGAGATGCAGACTCATGTGCGGTTGAAGACGATGGTCATAGACATTGAGCAGCAGCCAAGACGGCTACCGGACGATTTGCACTGCACGCAATGCGCAAGGGTAGCTGCTGGTGCTGCTGGCAGAGACGTCTGCATTAAGTATGTCGTGGCAGATCAGGCGGGAAGTGCTTTTCCAGTAGCGAGCGGCACAGTGTGAGTGACTCCGCAAGCCGGGTCTGGAGGCGCCCCCTTCTCCAAGCCAGATCAAACTGCTACTGTTGAGGTTTTGCATGGCTCCAGATTCTGCTCTGGATGCTATTGACTCAATTGAACCAAGTGCAAGGACGGACCGATGTTAAAGCTTGGATTGTAGATTCTCCATGTAGGCGTCGTTGCGCTGGACAAGCGATACGAGAGACTCATTCTAGATGATGTGCTAAGGTCGTCGACACGGCTTGCTCACACAGTCACAGGATTTCATCATTGAAACCTGCTTTTTTTCTTTTTACCATGGACAACAGGTCGGCCGTACGCGCAACTGGTCACTTGCGCAGACAGGACTAGATTGAAGCTGTTCGCAGCATCAAGGCCTCTGCAACAAGCCCAATCTCGCTTACAACAAGGAACTTCTTCCCGTCAAACCTGACAAAACAGTGCGAGCGCGTCTTTTCTTGGACCAAACGGAAAGTTTGCCGGCAATGTAGCAGAGCTTGTCTCAATTACGATTCAGGAAGAGGAAAACTAACTGCTATCCTGACTCTGGCCCAACGAAACACAGCACAAGTATTGTAGCACGCGCGCGCACCTCGGGAAGCAAGGAAATTCGATCCGACATCCCCTTCACAGATTCCAAAGCGCACTAAGCCACAGCACGGCAGAGCTGTGAGGACACATGGAGTCTAATTCTCCACAAGTCGCTGAAGGGTACGATAAGACCCGTGTTCTGTTGTCGCGGTTGCACTCTATGCACCACCTAAACAGCCGAACCAGAAATTTACAACAACTCGACATTTGGCCATGTAAAGTCCAAGCCCCACGGCAGTGGAGATGCAACAGCCTCTCCAGCAATAGTGGTGGCACAGGCGGCATGAAATTGCTATCGCGACTTGGATGTGTAAGTGATGTGTCAGGCGCTGGGCGCTGTGCTTCGGGAGAGGACTACGCGCCAAGGCTAAATACGTGTTCGTTGCGGTGGTGTGGGCATCATACGATGCGATGCGCTGTGCAAGGCAGCTAGGGCGACGGGTAGGAATTCGTGCTGTATGTGTTGTTGTCTCTTGCGATGCGAAAGCGAGATTAGCGTTTTCGCAAGGAAGTGGCAAGGTACATCAGAAAACCAACCCGCATCGTCGACGGTTTGTATGGGTGGTATTTTTACTTTGGGAGCAACAGCGACAAGGAGGTGGGAAGACATGCGGAGAAAGCACATTGGCATTCTCAGAGTATTCCTCCGGCTTACCAGGCGGGTAGAACGTGGCTTCTAGCCAGAAAAGTGGTGGTGGGAGAACTGTGCCGCAGACATGCGTGCAGTCTAGTTGTAGCTTGCTGGAAGGTACCACGACCTCATCTCAAGCGTCACCAAACAGCCCGCCGAGTTCTTCAAGGCCGACTTCACTGCCATCGACGACAGCTGGGCGTTGTTCTACCTCCATGTATTGCTGTTTGACAGTGCTCCTTTCCTTTTTCTGCCCGTTGCTAGCGCCAACTTTCCCCTTGTCAACCTTCCCACTTTCATAGATGCTCACACCTCGTACACCTTCTAAGAGCTCTAGCACCACCGCCCTTTGCGTTCTCTCATTACTGCTACGGACGATTTTGCCAACGGCCTTGTCGACCTTCGTATAGTCCATTCCGGACAGTGAGCGCAGGACATCTCTTGGCGTATCCGTTTTCGGTGCATATAGTAGTAGGATTTGGGCAATGAGCGCAGCAAGATCCCTCTGCATATCAGCGAAGTAAGGCTCATTGAGTGATGTAATGCAGGCCTTGAGGACTTCTGTGCATATGAACTCCCGGACCTGGGGCGCTGGAGCAGAGTCGCCTGCAAATTTAGGGATCATATTGCGAAAGACTCTGGTGATGGTTGTACAGCAGCGAGTGTCACGTACACGGAGAGCGTGCGTGCAGAACAGGATAAGAGGCTCGAGAATGTTAGGATTGGACAGGACCATATCGCTGAGTGAAGGTCTTGATGGATGAGCCCCGTTGTGTCCGTTGGAAGGTGTGCCTTCGGCTCCTATAAGGGCGGCTTGCTGTTGCATCTTGTCGTAATCCAACAGGAAAGTGACGAATGAGACCATGGAATAGGTGAGCTGTCTCAAGACGCTTTCGGTCCTCATCTCATCGCTCAGCTCGTCATTATCGCGGGCGCCATCATCTCTGGCCGCGACAGCCGCAATGGTCTCCCATTCGCCAACAATCTTTGCATCCATGACTGTGAACAATTGCTTGAGTATTTGCGGTAAGAAGACCGTCCGGTGATGCGGAGGACACCTCTGAACCAGTCCAGTCACCAGATTGATGACTGGATGTAAGTGGTTTGCGCTCAGATACCGAGCATCATCGAACAATGCAGAACTAAGCCCACCTGATAGTTCCTCGCCTAAGCCATAGAATGACTCTTCAAACTTCGTCATTAAATATATCAGATGGTATCCTTGCTCGCGGACATTCCTCATGGCACCTCTGACTGTGCTAGCGAATCCCTCAAAGCTCGTCTTTGAACCAGCAATACGGGCGTAGAACTCGTCTTTACTCTCACTGGAGATTCCACTCTGCCAGAATCTGTCTTGCAGAGTACGCTTGACGACCAATTGGATCTCATCTGGAAGTTGTGCCCAATTGTTGGGATTGTGAAAGGCCTGCGCATGCTTGAGCATTGGGAGCAGATTTGGTAAGATGAGAGGAATTGCAGGACCCCAGATGGTGGCGGCTATGTCAAAGTCTTCGCTATCCTCGCGCAGTTTCTCAGCAGTTGCAGCGAGTAACGACTTGGTCATACGTAGGGGCAAGTCGTCCTGGCTGCGATTTTGAATCTGTGTCTGGCGCTCCTGCCCAGGTCGGTCGAGTTCCTGGCTTGACCAATCCGCCACAGTAGAGAAGCTGTAGTGCTGCCAAAAGTCTGGCAATCCGCTTAGAGACATGCTGTCGCAAAAGGCCTGAAATGAAGACATGCTCTGCGATAGACCCTGGTTCTGCCAGGCTTCATACACCGGTGTCAGCATACTTCTCAGCCTTTCAACCTTCACTTCTTGACTGATACGTTGTGCGCGATGCACGATCATGAATAGGAAGGACCGGTAACCCCAAACTAGTCGGCTGTCTTCTGCATGCTTTCCTGCTAAGGTGGCTATTCGCGGCTCCAACTCTTGGTACACCTCGAGCAAATCATTGGGAAAGCCTAGAGCGATCTTTTGCAGTTCAATGACCCTCAAGGCCTCAAAAGCCTTTACCGTCTCCGAATACGCTCTCTGTTGTTGATCGTCGTCGAGCGACATGGACAGGATGTGCTGCACGACCTGTAAGACAAATTCAATAGAGTATTGCTGTTTGACAGTCCGCAGAATAGTGACAAGGATCTGAAGCACCTGCGATGCGGCTTCTGGATCGTCAATGTGGACATTGAGGACACCGGTGCTCCATTGCTGGATCATGTTCACGGCAGCGGCTTTGTCTTGTTGTGCTTTATCATGTAAGGGATCCTCCGTGGGGATCGCGTTGATGTCAACACACCAACGGGAGAAGCCTTTAAGTGTACTGATGACCACATTGAACTGTGCATCGAACTCCAAAACACTCGGTGACGTTTTGGACCATTTCGACGCGTCGAAACCTCTGTCGCGCGCGTATGGGCCACTGCTGAGTAAGCTCTGTGTTTGGGCAAGGACATGCTCGAGAGCCTCTAGAGGGCGGGAACGCGCAATCGATTCGATGATAGAAACGCAGTAACGGCGATAGTTGCCAAGGAAAGCGTGGCGTTCGGGCATGGTGTCGAAGTCTTCGTACAGCCAGTGTATAACGTGGTGATTGGATTCCTCCGGCAGGGCTTCGAACCGGGTGAGACGCGAACTACATGTCTCTAGCAATGCGCCAAGGGCTCGAAAAACGAGGTCGATGACTGTACCATCCTGGGAAGCTAGCAATTTGGTCCAGGCGTGGAGCACCGGTATACTGACCAGCAAGCTTGAGCTCTGCAGTGCATACACCAGAAGCTCGAAGAAACCAGGCAAGTCATTGCCGTCTTGGTGTACGAGCTGTTGCTGCTGCGCAATGTAGGTGGTAAGCATTGACAAGACCTCGCTTAGCTTCTCCTGGAGTGTATGCTTTTCGTCATCTTCACCTGGGTCCGATACGGATTGCTGGAAGGCATGCTTGATCATACTAATACGATCTGGTCTAAGAGCTTGGTTGACGATATCGAGCCATATATCATTAAAGTGGGCGTTGAACTGGCGAGCTAAAAGCGCATACAGGGCTTCAGTTGCGGCAGTCTGAAGGACTGCATCTGATGTGTGGAAAGGCAGAAAGAAGCAATCAACGCAACCAACCTCATGCACCGCCTTAGGGCTAACCCACGATACCATGGGTTTCAGTGCATTCAGAGCCTTCACAGCACAGTGTGACATGGTGGAGGTGAAGTCCGAGCCACCACTGGCTCTGGCTTGCTTCACACAGTCGGCAAAGAAGGTGGACGTTCTTGCCAGCCATCCTGGGCCATGCTCTCTCACCTCCACTGAGCTCCCACGAGTCTCCATGTGTTCCCTGTATAACCCTTCAGGAATCGTGATCTCGTTCAAGGCATGCCCCAAGACGACGCATCTCAACCCTGCGATGGAGTCCTCTTTGCTCCCCGCGATGTCTTCATTCAGCATTTCGAGAACGTAGAGCACGAACAGCTTATTGGCCAGACCCCTATCGGCGGTCATTTCTGCATTCCAGAGCCTGACCAGCAGGGCGTCCATGTCCATCCACTCATCACCCCAACATCTCTTAGCAACCTCGGTCCAGAGCTGTGCAACCTTGTTGCGGATGAATAGAGGGTCGCGCTCCCGTAGATTGGCAGCCAACTGCTGAATCCACGCTCGAATTTGCTCGGTATGGCCCGAGCTGTAGTCGAGCCATCGGTATCGGACTGCGTACTCAAGCAGCTGCAAACCATAGTATCTGACGGGTTCTGGCTGATGCAGATCATTTGCCAGAGCAAAGCCGTATTGCGGCGCAAAAGGTTGGGCTTTGACCGACTCTAGATGGTTCAGAGCCTGTACACGTATGTTGTTGGAGACTCTAGGATCCAGCGTGGCTTCAAGAGCACTGCGGATAGAGTTCAGGGTGTCGTTGCTGGCGCCGGCTCGGGAAGGGTCCATATCAAAAGAGCCATCGAGCTGTTGGTCCATGATTGTTGGAATTCGGCGCGCTGTAGCTATTTGTTCTAGGAAGCGCCTAGGTGACGGTCATGTTTTGCCTTGCGTCAGAAGGCCAGTGGACGAGTCAAGACGCGTCTGAACGTGTCGCGAAAGGTGCAATTAAATTAGTATGAGGGAATTTCGAGCTCTTCGCGGCCGCTGGAACAGAACAGAATGGCAATTGTAAGACCGTCAGACGGGTGTATATTCTGAATATCAAATGATGTGTTGCAGTGTGAAAGGAGCACACGGTTGACTACAATACAAAGAGAAGAGAGGCGCAGGATATGAGAGTGCGTCAGGCAGAGAGGGGAGTATGACAAAACACCGGACGAGAAACATGAAATCATTGGACACCTAAGGTTTACGTTGAAGGTGACCACTTTCTCCTCCACAAAGCGCAAGCCCGAGGCGAAACACGCTCCTGTAAGGTTTCGCCTTCGGTCCGGGCCAAATGACTTGCAGATGCTTGCTGGATCGATGCCGGTCCGAACCGCACTGTCGCGAAATCACGTGTTTCTCGACACACTTACGCTGTGCGCGGTTCCTGGGCTTTGTTGCCTAATGCTGCCTAGTGATAATGCGTGGTGTCGCAATGCAGGGTTTAGGCATACGCGTGTATTCATGCGAACGCGTTTGATGAACCAGGCAACAGAGGCGGAGGCCCGTCATCCCGCCCTCTTCTTTCGATTAGTCATGACGGAGTGATATGAAGCGTTGATGCAGGACGAGAACATCTGCTGGCCACTGCACTCTGTGAATTTCTCACATTTGCATTGCATTTACTTTGCCGCGTCTAAGTACCCGAGTAGACGCAGGTAACGCCTCTCCCGCATTCCACTCTCTGCTCAATACTGGTCTTCCTTGCATCCTGGCCAAGACCAACGACCGTTGTGGTCCTGGGGGTGATGTGGAACCTATGCTCTTCCCTCGCGCCAGAGCTCTTCTTCGCCCTTGCGATTTCGGCAGCCAGATCCAGTGGCGCCAGATAAACCGGCACGCTAACATTGTTTCTCTTCCCAGTGCCGAGCTGGTAGTGCTCATTACCACCCCAGAACACAATGTCGGCACCCCAATTTGTCGAGTCTTCGGAGTCCTTCTTCCCTGTGGCAGTTTGGGTGATGTTGGCCATCACAGCTGCTGCGTGGGTTTGACCTACGCTCAAATGTGAGAGACGGATGGGGACAGTGATATTTGCACTCTCATCGTATTCAAATAGCCCGCTTAGTGAAGGGATCTTTGTGGGTGAGCTCTGTACGTGCGTCCAGCGGTTGTTGGCTAACTGGCCGTTGATACCAGTGCCTAGGGCAAAGGTATCAGCTGTGATTCGCCCTAAACCACGGTTGAGCTTGGCCTCTTCCTCCGGGGAGAGCCTGTCAGATCCTGTGAGTTGGCTGGCGACTTTGAGTGCATCGACGGTGAAGTACGAGTTGTTGCCGCCTGCGGCTATGGAGGTCACAGTGGGCACCTGGCTGGTACCTGCATACAGCTTCCCGAGTGGAACTAGCGAAGGAGCATCGACGATGGCAGATTCCGGACTGTTGTCGAAACCGAGCTGACCACTAGAGTTGTCGCCCCAGGTAAAGATCCGACCATCCTTATCTAGGGCGAGTGAATGGTTGTCGCCACAGGCGATCTTGGCAACGTCGAATCCTTTCAGCGTGGTGATTTCGTGAGGCTGGTCGAAAGATCCATCTGGTCTTGTCAGCCATGTCAAGCCAGGCACACCAAGCTGACCTCTATTTGGGAACGATTCCGTAGCGGAAGCCGCGGAGAAGACCCGACCAGTCGATGTGAGGAGGATGGCATGATCAAGGCCTCCAGCAACCGAAGTGATCCTTTCTCCGCTCTTGAGGCTCTGCGGCTGTAATACTCTGTATGAAATACGAGATGTGCTGCTCATGAAAGGTATCCATGAACTTTCTACAACCTTGGTGCCCCGTTCTTGGTCACTTGCAGAGACTGGGATGCTGTACACCTTGCCGTTCTTGCCCAACCCAAGCACCCTATCTCTCGAGATTGCCAAATTGACAAGATTCTTGCCCACCAGTGTCGTTGTCGGCTGCTTGCTTTCATCGGAGTACCCAATACCCCACTGGATAAGGTCTCCCTTCTCGTCAATGGCGGCACCAAAATCTCTGCTGAGCTTGATGTCTCGCAACAATTTGCCGTCGAACCATGCGATTCGCCGGGGAGTTCTCACTGTAGCATCATTACTATCAGGCGCCACTACCCGCCCAGTATTGCAACCCCAAGCATACACTCCCGGGTTCTCCCAACTCTTCTTTACCTGGTGATGTTGACTTGAGATCAGTTCTCGATTCTCCTCCTTAGTCACGCCAGCCTTCTTCCGCGACTTCTCGAAAATTAGAGGATTCTCGTCTTGAGGCGGCGCTTCTGCCTCGGTGACTTGTAGCAGTTGGGACTGGACTAATGTCGCAATGCCACCAACAACGACAATGCTCAACACAGATCTGAGGAGCTGCTGTTGCTTCCGTTGGGCACGTTCCTGGTAAGATGTGGTCGCCACCCTATTATGAGCTACGCGATGGACTATCGACCTGCATTGGATGGTTGATGTTCGCGTGCAAGCCGGGATCGCTCGAGGTATTGATCGGGACAGCATCTTGAGGTCTAGGTTCTGTGTGCGCTTGCAGGGAGCTGCAAATGAAGATGCAGTCAAATTGGCATCGAATAAAATACAGAGAGTGAAGTATAGCTTCGCAGAGATGAAAGCAAGTGCAGAACAACTGCTTATCTTCCACGGCCTCCACCACTCGTAGATTGAAGCTTAACTCGACTCCAAGCGTCATGCACGATCCAAATGCAAGATCCAAGCTTAAAGCTGATCGAGACGGCACGGTAATCCCCGTGATCCCGAGGCTGGTAGCAGCCCCCACGGCACGTTTCTTGGCAACATGTATCCTGAAGCCTGCGGTCAATGCTAGGATAGGCTGGGTGCTCAATGTTCCATAGTCAGCATTTGCATATCTCGACGTGATTGAAACAAAGTAGGAGCCTATAACATGGACGACGCGTGGTTGCACTCTTTTACCACGACTTCGTCGGGTCCTGCCCAGGCGACACAGCAACCACAGCGTCAGCGAGGAAGCTCGCTGCTACAACAACCAGTAAGCACGTCATTATCCTGACCACGCAATGGTATGTTCTCCACGTCTGACAAGGTATTCGGCAGGCCGAGCAGCGAGCTGATGTCTCAGTAGCGCCCAGAATTGTGGAGGAGCTTGAGAAAGGCTCATGGAATGGCCCGCCAAACCCTACGCTTGCCAGACGAGCGCAGAGCTACAGTGATTTCTACGATGCCGTAACGAGGTACAGCAAGAAGCAAGGAGGCGGGAGGAGACTTAGTAGGAAGAACAGTCTGCAAAGCATTCATCATTCGAAGGGAGAACAAGGGACGGAATTGGAGTTTGATTCTGATTTTGTCGACCTTGAATGTGATCTTCTCCAGGACAGCCATGCTACGTATACCAGCTACGCCGAACAGCTGCAGCTATCACATTTCCACTTGGACAGTCTTCTTGTCTCAACCAACGACACGCTTCGCACGTTATCCGCGCTCTCAGCATCATTCCAATCTGTCGATGTTCAAACGGAAACGTTCCGCAAGCAGTGCGAGTCTCTGATTACAGAACAGCGGCGTATTCAGCATCTTTCAGATGCGCTATCGGAGAATGCAGCCTATTACACCTATCTCGAGCCTGTGACGCGTCGTCTCAATGCTCCAGGAGCGGCTCATCTTGTTAAAGGGAGGGATTTCCCAGAGATGCTGTCCAACCTCGACAACTGTTTAGAGTATATGGAGGGCCATCCAAACCACAAGGAGAGCGGCACATATAGAAGCAAATACAGACTCCTCTTAACCCGAGCGCTGACACTGATTCGGCATCACTTCACCAATAGCCTAGGCGAGATAGCAAACGATATCACGACTCGCATTCAAGGTGGAGACAAGCTTACAGAGACCACTCACTCAGCCCTTCTCTATGCAAAATTCCGTGTGCCAGCGCCGGAGCTAAAGGCTCTCGGTGTGGAGATACAAAAGCGAGCGAAGCCAACGCTTGAGGACGTTGATGCAGGCAGAGAGCCAGAATACATGAGCCTCATGCGTGAGCTGTATCAAACCTATTCTGCAGCTAGAGGCCGGCTTATACTACCACTCATCTCGAGAAAGATGTCTGAGTTGACATCTACTTATGAAGCGACCGACCTGCTTGGTTTCTCGCGAGCCAACTTCAGTTTCATGAAAGGCATCATGCAAGATGAATATAACCTGTGGTTTGAATGGTTTGAGGTCGGAACAGAGACGGGTCTTTACGAGTTCGTCGAGAGCTTGATGGAACCAATGTACGACTATCTACGACCACGAACAATCCATGAGACTAGATTGGAGAAACTTTGCGAGCTCTGCGCCATGATCCAGGATCGATACGTCACGCCAAACTCTGACGATGAGGACGAAGATGATGCCGATGGACTCAGTAGCAGTGCAGGAGATAGCCGTGGCTCAAGCTGGGCAGGTCGCGGGTGGCTCAACGGCAATAGGCGGCCACTGGATTTCGCTTCACTGGTTCAACCAGCCCTTGAGGATGCACAGACCAGACTAGTCTTTTTGGCTCTGAATTCGCTTAGGGAGGGTATTGAGGGCTACAAGCCAAAACCAGAAGATCTCAAATGGCCAAAGGACAATTCAGCTTCGAATGCGAATAGTACGAAGAAAGGACCTGTTCTTAGCGGTACAAGAGACGGTACTCGTCCTACATCTGCGGTGCCTCGTCAAGACAGCGCCACGGCCAAAGACGATGAGGCGGAAGATTTTGACGACTCGCTTAGCATGTTGAGCAAGCAGATGGGTCTTGGTGAGAATGTAACCTCGACTAAGACCTCACTAAGTACAACCAGACAATGGTATCCACCCTTGCGCAAAGCCATCTGGCTTCTTCGTCGAATCTACAGGCTAGTCAACAGTACTGTCTTCGATGACCTGGCCCACCGCATCGTCCATTCCACAACGCACTCAATCCTCTATGCCTCAACTCTCATAGCAAAGACGCCACCATCGACGTCCTCTGAAAAGGACGGCGAAGATGACCCAACCGGCCAAAAGACTACCGCCCTCCTCTTCACCATACTCCATCTCCTCCACTTGAAACAGCAGATCGTCAACTTCGACATCGAAATCACTACCCTCCGCCCAGAGGTCGAGTTTGACTTCTCCAGCGTGACAAACACCTTTTACGAGCTTCGTGACCGTGGAAGTCTCTGGAACCCTGCTGGCTGGGTTCGGCTCGTTGGTGGCGCAGTGGTAGGCGGCGGCCTGATCCCCAAAGTCGTAGAGAACATGCTCGACGCAAAAGCGGAGTTGGATGCTGTGCTGCGGACGCAGATCAACGAGTTTGTGAACGCGTGCGCCAGCCACATCACGGCGCCCATCGAGGACGCGGGGACTATGCTCAACACAGCCGTCAAGCCCGCCAACAACGACGGCACCAACATCCGGGCCGAACGAGCCCTCAAAGCTACCCGCACAGTCCGTGGCCTGGCAGAGAAGAACACGCCTCTCCTACGCTCAAGACTCAACAAATTCTTCCCATCTTCCAGCAGTTCTTCCTCAGCAGGCGACAGTGGTAACAGCGCCACCGCTCGCACTCGCGAGACCCTCATCGCTGCCGTGCGCGACCAGGTCGTGCTGAGCTACGAGGACTTCTTCGACATCTACACGCAGGGCGAAGGGGTGCGAGTCAGCAAGAAGGGCAAAGGACGCGAGGGCGAGGTGTGGGGGCCTGAGGTGTTTGCTGAGGGCATGGCGAGGGTTTTTGCTGTGGGTGAGGTGGATCAGGACGAGAGTGGGTAGATGTTGGGGAGTGCTGCGATAGACACGGGTGATTTGATACAAAGTGTGCATGAGCGCGGGTTATGAAATGACATTGGACCTCGGGTTCGGTGGAATGCAGGCTTGCGGCTTAATTCGTTCATATAAATACAAAAAAATTTTATTGTTCTGGATCCAGAGTGGCGTTTGCTATCTACGACTCTCTCCCACATCTTACATGTACCATAGTAATTGAATGGTCTTGTGAAGCTCTCTTCCAGAAAACAGAGGAGAGCCTGGCCTAGTAGACGCAAGGCCTTCCAGACATTTACCTAGCGTTACGGCAGTCAAGCGTGGATTGATACACGTATCTCTACTCGAAACTCCATCAAGTTCTCCTCCAAGCCCAGTTTTCTCACATGCCATAAGGATGAGGACTTCACGAAGTGGACAGATATGGATATGTCAGAGAATGACGTGAAACTTTCATATTTTAGGTGTTTCCAAACCCCTCTTCTAAAAAGGAGGGGTTTCTACTCGCTAAACCCCAAGCTGTTGAGATCGCGCCTGACCTCCTCTTCAGTCCCGATTTTGAGAACCTGTGTACCCTCCAGCTTCTCTCCACCGGCTTGTCTCATCTTCAAGTCGTCGATAGCGCGGAGTTTCTTGAGGAGAGAGCGTATTTTCTTCTCGTGGGGAGAGCC
The DNA here is from genome assembly GCA_010093785.1 of Polychaeton citri CBS 116435. NCBI lineage: Eukaryota > Fungi > Ascomycota > Dothideomycetes > Capnodiales > Capnodiaceae > Polychaeton > Polychaeton citri. Next base: position 23,052 of record MU003888.1, read on the forward strand.
TGCGCCGGGAGTTGTGACGGAGATGCCCGGAGGTGGAGCTTGTTGAGCTGCAGCGGTGTTGACCGGTGGAGGGGTAGGGACGCCGTTGCCTTTCGGCTGTTGCTGCGGCTGTTGTTGCTGTTGCTGATGCTGCTGATGCTGCTGCTGCGGCGGCGGCGGCGGAGGTTGGGCTTTCCTCAGGCCAGGTGGTGGAGGGATAGCAGAGTTGTTAGGTTGGGCCGGCTGCTGCTGGCGCGGTCGAGAACCCTCGCGTTTGCGGCTCTGTGGGCGGGAGTTCTGGAAACCGGCGCTCTTGCTGTGGCTCCTGCTCCTGGCGCGGTCGCGGCGCTCAGGCGATCGGCTAGCAACGCCGTTGCTGCTACCTGCCTCGCCGTTAGCGACAGTAGGTGCCAGGCCGGAAGCCTTGGCTTCAGCTTCCCTGGCCTTCTTAGCCTCTCTCTTTTTCTTGTTTTTAAGGGCGGCCTTGCTCAAATTCTCATCGCCGTCCTGTGGGATCGACACGCCACCGTTAGCAGGAGCAGCGCCAGGAGGAAGGCGTGACTCAACAGTCTCTGCACCTGGCACTTCACGTCTACGTGGTCTGCCAAAGCCATTGGCGTCTCCCAGAGCAGAAGGCTCCTTGCCGGACATCATCTCGCGTACAAAAGCTGCGCCACCCTGATCTTCGCGCTTGAAGGTCAGTGGGGTGGCTGCACCGCGTGCGCCTGGTGGACGGTAAGCACCAGCTGGCTTCGATGGGGTCTTGACTTTGCCTAGATAATCGACGGCGGACGCATGAGGGATTGGCGCTGGACTAAGTGGGTTGTGGTTATCGAGCGGCTGCTGGAGAGTTGTTTGCGGCCTCCAAATGACGTGGTAGAGCTCGGTCATCTCTTCATGATACATAAGCCCACCGCCGGCGTACCAAACGCGAATGCCGTTGTCGACACGCAGACGAGGGCTGGTGGTGGCAGTGAGGATGTGTCTGCCGTCTGGGCTCCATTCGCAGACGCTAGCATTGCTTGCTTCAATTGTAGTAACCTTCTCATAGTTCTTCTCCAAATCATAAATGTCCATCTGACCAGCCAAATTCCCAAATCCAGCAACAATGACAAACCGACCATGAGGGGAAAAGAGGATGGTGTTCCTCGGAGCCAAGTTGAAGCTGTGAGTCGCAACAGCCTTCGAGTTGAAGATTGTAGTCTTCGCCGGCATATAGCCGTAGATCACACCAAACTCCTTCGAGTTCGGCGACCAAGAAACGTCGTGAATCGGACCCTCTTTATCCAAATCGATCCTCGAGTCAAATCCGCCATTGGCGCTTAGAATGTACATGTTGGTCTCACCGTAGTAGCTCTTGTTGCTCTTGTCAACGTCTGTCTGCGCAAGGACAATTAGACTAGTGCCTTCCTGGTTCCACTTGAACTGGACCTTGTCGCCCTTGAAGAAAGTCTTCTGGGACACTGGCTGAGTGAACTGCGGTACATTGAAGACCTTCACCGCAGCCGGCTGACCTTTGCGCTCCGGGACAAAAACAGCAAGTGAATGGTTCTTGGTGCCCGGCGCAAGAGCAAAGTCGGTCACACCCTCGACTCTCAACTTGTTCCACGGCTGCGAAAGGTTGCCGCTTTCGTAGAATTGCACCTCGTTGTTGACTAGCCTGGCGCAGAACTGCTCATCGGAGGTGTACTGCAGATTCCAACCTGTCTGGCTCTTCTGGACAAACTGCCCCAAAACCGCCCTTTGACCTCCTTCGCCCGCGTTCTCATCAATGGTCCGCCATACCTTAAGGTTCTTCTTAGCATCGCCGTTTTCATCCTTGCTCGGCTGCTGCCAGGTGATGATGTAGGTGCCTGCGTGGGAGAAGCCAAGCTGGTATACATTCTCGGCGGGCAGGGTAGTTATGACATGGCCAAGGGAGGCGTCCACCACGATCACTTGCTCAGGCGAGGCGTAGGCGAAGTAACGGCCGTCTGGAGAGTAGATACAGGCACGAAGGTTGCCTTGAGGCCGTTCAAAACCCGCGACTTGTTCGTAGACCGGCGCCGCATCTAAGAGGCCGATCGTCTTTGAGGTACGGACTACAGATCATGTCGGTCAGTATTTAAACGCTCCCATAGTGCAGTCTGGGGGCGGCCAAACGTACAAGCCAGTTGAGTTGGTTGCGCCATCTTCACAGTAGTATCTTTCTTTGTCACTGGCCGTAGCAATAATGTTCTTCCTGCCGTAGACCTGTATGTATATAATCAACCTAAACCAAAGGCAGGTCAATCAATATGTATGGCAGCGGTGCGGCTAGGCAAGGCAAGGCAAGGCAACGTGAACGGCACAGTATTGTAGGCGTGCAGGACCAGTTGACTGATTGGTTTCAATTGTGCGCTCCTGCTCACCGTAGTTACAGGGAAAGACGAACGAGTAGTGGTTTTTCGAATGGATACGTAGATGATGGTGGTTTTGCGGGCTGAGTAAGATATCTAAATCCACTCAGGTTTGAAGGCCTTGAAGCGCTTTTCCACTTTCTTTGTCAATCAATTGAGAGAGAGGAGAGACGGGTGGGTAGGACACGTGTAGTCACTTTTGAGAGCGCAGCAAGTGGAATTGACGTGCGTGACTTGAAGAGGGTGGGCGGAGAAAAGAAGGTTAACAGGCCTCTCTCCAGAGGTCAGTCAGGTTGACAGCGTCGCGCGCGATGGAAATGTTTCCCTTGCCAAGATTTTGGATGCCTGAAACAAGTTTGACGTAAGGTTTGTAATTTTCCCTGAGGGTCCCTCGACCTGCCTACGCCTAACGTCACATGCGAATCCTCTATGTCATGTCAGCATCTGAGAGAGGGACGCATGTGTGAGGTGATGATCAAAAACATGGATCCCAAGGATTACATGTGAACGAAGCAATCCATTGTCAACATTCTCATTCCAAATATTGAAGCACTGTATGTTATGGCAGTAGAAGAACACCCTCACACAAAAACTGAAACAGTGGCGAGGATGCAAACTAGGTGAAAGACTAGAAACAAAGTCCGTTGTTCCCAACCCGCCTCGTTCATTACGCTCACAAAACGGGCTCTCGCAGGCGGAGTCCAGCGCATTCTAATTTCCCACTTTGGTATCATTAATCAAGAGAAGACGAGCAGTAACAAGAAGAGGAACGGGAATGATAAAGCATAGCATGATACACTGGTCTTCCATTCATTTGACATGAAAGCCAAGAGGGCAAGGCAAATACTGCTCTTGAAAGATCTCCCCTTTTAACGATCCGCCCACGTTTCCCCAAAGCGCCGGCGCTAAACAATCGACATGAGTGAAGGACACAATCCTTCGTAATGATGAGAGGTGGGAGACATTGCTGAGGCTGTCGAGATGGTGCGGAGATTGCTGCGCCAATCTGGTAGGTGGACTGGATACTCAGGGGATCGAGGCGCTACTCGATCTCTATAACATCGTATTCTTTCTTTATCTTCACGTTCGGTCGCGGCTGTTGCTGCTGGCCAGGTCTGGCCTGTGCTGGCTTCTGCGTTTGCGGCCCTGGCTTCTTTTGTTGAGTCACAGCCGTTTTCATCTTCGTCTTCGCCGCAGCATCTGCGTTTGGCTCGGATCCAACGTTTAGAACTCCCTGACCCTCCTTTGTCTCATGCTCCTTGACTACGGCGTCCACCCTCTTCACAAGCTCGGCGATGCCTTTGTGGTCTGTTACCGCCGCACTACCGTCTTCAACAGAGAACCATGATTCGCCACCGTCCTTCCAGATGTGTTTCAGCTTTTCGGCAACATCTGCCTTCAGACTGCTTTCATCCCTCACTATGTTTTTTGCGTACCAGTAGATCTGTGCTTTGCCCCCTTCCTCAATTTTCACCCGTGTACGAAGATCAATTTCGACCACGGGCAACGGCTGTCGATACTTGAGAATAAAGTGTGTTGGAGAACGGGTGTGCAGGACTGACCTCCTGCCAGCTGGATCAGGTATCTGGAGAGCCTCGAAAGTCTGTAGAAGCAATTGCGTTACAAGGAGCATCTTTACGAAGTTGGTGAAGATGTATGCATTGTTGGCGCCTGCATCACCACGATTGAGAGAGTCTTCGAGTAGTACACGTATCTTTAAGTGTGGGTTGGTCTCTGGAGGCTCCAGTTTTAATCGAATTGGTGCAGCATCGATGTCGCCAGAAGGATTCGCCGACGCAAATGTGAGGTGGGCGCTAAGAAGCGGTCGTGCGCTGTACACGAAATTGAGTCGGGAGAGACTGATCGCTGTACACTTGACATGCAAACTTTCGAGGGCGGTAGCATAGTAGTCAAGACGCTCAAGACCACGTAATTTTTCCTGTATTTGGCTGACAAACGGCGTGCCGAAAGGGGTGCGCAAGCGTAGAGCCAACCCACCAGAATCGCTCATGACAATGTCACGGTCTTGTGTACGGCGCAGAGTCACTTGCAGACGCTTCATCTGTCCCTCTTTCAAACTGAGGCGGACGTCATGAAGTACAGTCGCGGTCTCGCTTCCTGTGGGCTCGCTGCCAAGATGCGTTATGCGGATAGGCTCGGAAGCCCAAGTTCTCCAGCGCTTGTCGCGCGACTGGCTTTGCATCAGTTGAGAGAAGCGAACCATGATTGACGAGAGGTTGGAATTTCTGCCTGGCAAGATCGTACTGTCGTCTTCGGAAGATGAAAGTGGACTGGCTTGTCGCTCAAAGTGATGCTGGATCTGTAGATCCCGTAACTGCTGGGCTAGGACGGCGTATGATACTTCAGCCACGGCATTCCGCTCAATTCGCAACAGGAGTCCAGGTGACGCTTTCACTCCGCTCATTTGCGTTGACAAAGGCCTCGCGCTCTCGATAATGCGGCCTTTGCCATCTGGAGCCGGCCGTAGGTGAACGACCCACCATTTACCACCTGATAAACTGAATGTTGCGGCAAGCGTCCACGAGTGACTCCAGATGTTGCTGCATCTCCAGAGGGTGAGCTGAAGGACGTCCTTGCCGAATAGTGCTGGTAGGTTAGGTTGCCTGCTAAGGTCACGGATGCGTTCCCAACCGAGTACGTCGGCCTCTCTGATCACACTGTATTGTAGTAGAGTTCCCAGTAAAGAAGCCAACCGTCTTGCTGGCTCCACCTGTGCATTCGCGTTCAACTGCTGTTCCGTCGCAAAGGTAATTGGGTTCGGCGGAGAAATACAATATTGACCGGTGGTGGACTCGATGTGGATCATGATCGGCTGCGAGATTGACGGCAAGCCGAGGGAAAGCCCGCACTCATCTCCACTGGATTCGGTGGAACTCCTAACTGCAGAGGAAGACCCTCCAAACTCCTTGATCTTGGTTTGTATTGACTCTAGGAGCCGGGATGCATGTTTCGAGATGACTGTCTGGAGCATCCGCTCGAGACTTAGGTCTTTCCAGTCGAGGTGAAGTGCCTCGTCCTTCACTTCCAAGCCATCTCTTAGCCACCTCACAGATATTGATGGTGTCGGCATTCGTCTAGCCTTCCCGCCATGCACCCGACCGGTGGAGATGCCGAATTCCAGCCAACTCTTTGAGCCAGGTTGAGTAACCCAGTATTGGACTACGAAGCTCCGGCGCATGCTCTCCAGCTTTATACAGTCAAACCACCGCCCTCGTACCAGATCCGCAAACTGTCCCTTGAGGACGTTGAGCTTGTGGGTCAATACGAAGTTATGCAAGAAGTCGTAGCAGCCTTGTAGGCCTTTGGAGGCAAGAGTTTCGTTCAATTTGACCTCGACAAAGCTGCGAAGTTGTTCATTGACAATGTTGGCCGCCGGATGGAAGCATAGCCGGAAATCAATGAAGTAGAAGGGACTGGCTGGATCCTCATCAGCGATAGAGAGGTCCACCTCGAATTCATCCTTCACTCTGAATGTAGCTCTTCCATTAGCAATGCTGAAATCTTGCATGTGGAAGGGCAGATCCTCATGCAAGTTGAGCCTCGTGGCAAGAGCTACATTCATGTTCTGTAGAATCTTGAGCAACTTGCTGGCTGGCATGCGCCTGGGCGCAACGTATCCCAAAGAGGGCACCCATGATGCCTTACCAGTAGACATCAGCTCCAGAGCGCCTTCAATGTTTGGATTCGGCATTTTTGCGCTCTGGATGTCCCGTTTGGTCTGCGCGATGGTCCAAGCAGCCATGTCGTGAGCACCCTGTATTTTCTTCTGAAACAGTGAGATGTCAATTAGCTTTGCCATGTCATATTCCTGCCGTGCCCAGTCAGACAACACTAGCGTCCTGATCCAGCGGTCTCGATGATGCCCTGCAAAGTCCAGAATGCGCTTTCTCTTGTCGACGCTGTCCTGGTTCGTGTCGATTGTCGCATGGGAAGCGGTAGAGTTTGCTTGCGACGTATCTTGCGGAACTCGCTTGCCAGACAAGTCGCTGATCAAGCCGTGAAGCGTGGTATAGCAATCCTGTGCCTCACGCTCAAGTAATGTCCCCAACTTGATGTTGGAGTGTGGATCTGTCCTCCACGACTGGTCAAGCTGAGGAGGCGTGGTCAGCTTCACTGCAGCAGCGTCGTGATTGACCGTATCCGCATGTACTGTTGCAGCTGAAGGCGCGCCGTTGACGACAATGCCATTGATACCATTGACATGGCGTGAAATCCCATTTGGAGAGTTCGGCCGCACGGCAGGCGCCGTCTGGCTGCCTGCCTCCGACTTCTGGGGTTGTTGCTGAACATGGTTTTGATCTTTCTTTAGATCCTGTGACCCTACCAGCGTACGCTGGTCCATAACAACCCTGTCTTGTAAAGGCTCACCATTTCTCGAGGTGACCCCTCCCTCTCCGTCGGCGGCCTGATTTGACTCCACCACTACGTTTGCTATTTTTTCGCTTGCGTGTACGCCTCTGCAGGGTCTCTCAGTTTGCTGAAGAGCGCATTCGGAGAGTGAAGGTACGATGCACCGCGCTGCCGTTCCCAGACACAAAGTTGTCCTAATCGTTGAGCTGCCTACTCACGTGTTGTGGGTCTAGATGAGTAGGATATCAGTCGCGACAGGCACCTCTGTAGTACCGCCGAAGAACCCTAGGTCGCCGTACTGTGGTAGCAGTCGGCTGTCGCTGTCGATGTAAGAAAATGTCCTGTCCAGACGCGATGCGCGCGGAGCGCGTGAGCCGAGTGTTGGGTAGTCGCCGTGTAGTAGGTGGAGAATGGCGTGAGGAAGCTGGTGGGCGATATCAACCGTGTCGCAATGGAGGGAAATGGCGCCTAGCTAGGCTGGAGTACTGTGAACGAAGATCAATCGCGTCAAGTGGGAAAGGGAAACCTTGGAAGGCAGAAGGGCGGACGGGTAAAGGTCGGGGAGCGAACAAGCGAGGCTCCAGCATTAGCGAGACCGTCTGATTGGACCAAGCTGACTAAACCTGCCATCACACCCCTAGGCCGTCCATCTGCCTTCGTATCAGAGCATTTTTGACCACTTTAAGGCTGGGAAGCTTTCGACCTACTTTCACATGCCTGTAGAATAGAGCAAACCCGGATTCTGCCACCACCCAGCACTCGAGCTCACTCTTTGCCACTCTCCGTTGCACTGCTTGTCCTCACTTACCTCTACATTGGATCAATTGGGAATAATTATTGTCGCTCTGACACATGGTCTGCATATCAGATGCTCCATACTTTGAGCTAGCGAATGCATGCCTCAGCAAGCTTCGCATCAGACCCTCCTTACATCCGGCATTGCCTGTGCTATCATGGTGGAGTGTATGTGGTCAGACCAGGCATACTGGAGACCATCAATATGGACAAGATGGAATCGCTCACTTGCCCTCAAACATCTCATGCTGGGGCCCCATGTGTTCGCCTTGTGAAGCATCGTAAAGTGTGCCTACTTCCGGAGCATCACCTGCTACATGTCCCACGTCTCGCCATGTCAGCTCGCCCATCTCGTCGTGTTGGGACGTACTGGAGTGCCTTGCATCTGAGTTGGAGCTTCAGGAGCTACGTAACCACCATAACGACGAGCTATGCACGAGCAGTATGTATAGCAGAGGATTGTCACTATACACATCGTGTGTCACGTTCCTCGCTGCCACACCCCAGATGGGACTAAGTGCAGATCGCTAATCTCAACACGCCCAAGACAGCTCTCTTCCAATCGTACAACGGCCCTGTGACGGGTTTGATGTCATGCATTAGCCATAGATAGTCCCCTGCTGCCGTGATATCGGGCGCATGCACTGATAAATCTCGCCATCCATCTCCCAGAACGCAGCAGATACACTTTCACAAGAGCAGCGACCGCTCAGAACATCCAACCATCCATCGCGCGCGCCTTGCCATGTCATGTCACGTTAGGGCAGCGGGAGCGAGAGAGCCGGAATAAGCAAGCCATGGACCCTCGACCCTTTCGTGACAGAAATGGTACCTCGTAACGAGCCTTTCCGTCGGCAAAACCTTCTCCAGCCTGCTCCTCCTCCGCCTCCTCCGCCACAGCTGTCGCCCTCGCCTTCGCCTACGCCGCCGACAGCAGCAACACCACCTCTATTGAAGCACCAACGCTCCCCATCTCCCTTCTCTGTCACCACCAGCGCGGAGGCTGATGACGAGCGCTCCACTTCCTCAGAGTCCCCTCTCATGCTTCCGGTGAGGAGGTGGCGCGACAACAGCAGCGATGGAGAGCCACCCGATGACAATGGGGGCCTGGCACCGGCGAACTATCCGGGCGAGGACACTCGACCGACATCTCGGAAGGAGATCCTAGGCTTTTATACTTACTCGTTCGCCGGTGAGGTCTTTGTTGTCTGCGGCCTTGGTGCCTTCATCCCTATCACACTCGAGGAACTGGCCAGGGCATCTGCCACTGCGGTGCTTGCGCGTGATCATACGAAATCATGCCAGTCGAGACCAGACGACATCCCCGACTTTGGTGGGCCTTTCCCATCGTCTAACAATACAGTGACTGTCGCTGAAAAGGCCAGAGACAACCAATGCGTCTTCACTCTCCTGGGCTCTGAGATCAACACAGCTAGCTTCGCCATGTTTACTTTCTCGCTTAGCGTCCTGCTCCAGGCCCTTGTGGTCGTGACGATATCTGGTGCTGCTGACCATGGGAGATACCGCAAGACCTTCCTGCTTGGCTTTGGCTTTGTTGGTGCGGTTACAACAATGCTATTCCTACCGGTCACCCCAAATGTATTCCTTTTTGGAAGTCTATGGGCAATCCTTGGGAACATCTGCTTTGGGGCTAGTTTTGTGCTGCTCAATTCTTTCCTGCCGTTGCTCGTAAGGCATCACCCTCAAGTCGGATCAAGGTCACGCTCGCTGGACGAGTACGACGAGGTGAGTCCAGCACGTACTTTACTGTGGTCTCGAACATGCCTGCCGTGCTGCATCATACATCACCGGGAACATGAGCAAAGCTACACTTTCCTTTGTAGCCACTCGTCCTATTACAGACTTGATTGACAACTTCATAGGCCCGATCCGAAGGCACGTCGCATCCTCCATCCAGACCAGAGCTTGACGACGACGACGACGATATGTTAGATTCGACATCGCACCTTCTCCGCCCAGATGACAGCACTACGCCATTTCCCGCCTCACCGTCTGCTTCATCACCGCAAATGCAGCTATCGACCAAGATCTCGTCTAACGGTGTTGGGATTGGTTACATAGCAGCCGTCATTGTCCAAATCCTTTCCGTGATCATCGTAATCAACACCACTCCCAATCTCTGGGCTCTCCGCATCGTCCTCTTCATAGTCGGGCTCTGGTGGTTCCTCTTCACAATCCCAGCAGCACTGTGGCTACGACCACGCCCAGGTCCACCTCTCGCTCTCACACACAACTCCTCTGCTGCCGACTCTCACAAGCCCAACAGCGCCAACTCTCCTTTGTCATGGACAGTATATCTCACGTACTCTTGGAAGAATCTCTTCACCACCATCTTACGCGCCCGCCGCCTTAAAGACGTCCTCCTGTTCCTCGCAGCGTGGTTCATGATCTCCGATGCCATCGCCACAGTCTCCGGCACCGCCATCCTCTTCGCCAAAACCACCCTCGCCATGCCACCATCCGCGCTGGCCATGATCAACGTCATCGTGACCCTCTGCGGCATCTTCGGCGCCTTCAGTTGGTCCACCATCTCCCGCTACTTCCGCCTCTCACCTTCCGCCACCATCACCACTTGTATCTGCATCTTCGAGCTCATCCCCATCTACGGCCTCCTTGGCTTCCTAGGCCCAATCCAGCGCCTGGGCTACCTGGGCCTGCAGCAGCAGTGGGAAATGTACCCCGTTGCCGCCGTATACGGCATCGTGCTGGGAGGCTTGTCGTCGTACTGTCGCAGCCTCTACGGCGAGTTGATCCCTCCAGGCAGCGAGGCGGCGTTCTATGCGCTCTATGCCATCACAGATAAGGGTAGCAGTATCTTCGGCCCCGCTGTTGTGGGCGCCATAACGAACAGGTACGGTGACATTCGGCCTGCGTTCTGGTTTCTGGCTGTATTGATCGGTCTGCCTATTCCCATCATGTACTTTGTGGATGTTGAGAGGGGAAGACGGGAGGGCCGGGCGCTGGCCAGGCAGGACATCGGCATCGTCGAAGCTGTGGCTAGCGATGGGTGACACTCTTGTATCATTACTATCTTGCATTGACATGTGCATATGTTGCATTCTTCCTAAGGCCCAAATACTTGATACTCAGCTACTAAATATCTGCACAAGTTCTGCCCATTCTTGGAAGGGTTGTCGCTGTATACAAAACTTGGTGTGGTAGGTAGTAAAGAGTGAGACAAGCTCAATAATGTAGCGTCCCTCAAATAGATCTCACAGCACGCCCACCCTAAAAGTCATCTTCGAAATCCTGATCCTCCTCCATCAAGCTTCTCAGCCTCAGGCTCTGCGTGTCCATGATCTCATGGTCCCTGGCCAGCCGCATCTTCTTCTCCTCGAACTCCTCCCTCTTGACCCTTCCCTCGTCGAGATCGTGCCTCAGCTCCTGCGCCTCCTCCATCAGCACTGCAAGGCCCTTCTCGATCTGCTCCTCGAGGATCCTATACCTCTCCATCACCCACTCGCTAGGGTGCGTCGTATCCGCCTCCGGGTCCGCAGCATTGGTGTCGAACTCGCCCAGACCTACGTTGCCGCAGTCGAGGAGTGAGCCTAGCTCGTCAGCAGCGCGTATGGCGATGATGCGGGTGATTTCGCGCTGGGCGACGTGGATGGTGGTTTCCAGGCGGATGCGTTCTGCGTCTTCGAGGAGATCGGTGTCTGCGTCTAGCTGAGCTGTGGCTTTGTCGATGGTGGTATGTAGGGTGCGGAGACGTCGCATGCGGCGGGAGCGGGCGCCGGCACGGATTAGTTGTTCGTTCGAAGCATGGGTGGGTTTGTCATTGTCGCGGTAGGTGTCGAAGGGTGGAAGAGTCTCTTGGGCGGCGTTTTGAAGGTTGGGAGTGTTGGGATCGAAGGTGAGTTGTGGAAAGAAGGAGGATATCTTCTGTTTCAGCTGTGCTGGGGAGGCGATGGATGGTTGTTGGGGCACGCCGGCCGCACTTGTGAGTGTATAGTGTCTGCTCTGACAACTGGGGTTATAAAGAGGTAGCCTGAAGGTGGACATGGAGAATGCCCTAGTTTGCATTGATGGTGGTAGACCCCAGCCACCGGCGGGTCGGTGTGGCTTGATAGGAGTTGAGGTAGGGTCAGGCCGCTTGCTGGATTCCTGTGTAGGGAATACCGTCTCTTCAGGTGCTTCTGGGCTTGGCTGAGATGCTATGCCCTTGCTTGAATCCCTATCGCCAGTCGCCGAGACGCCGCCTGCTGCTGAAGCCTGTGCCACGCCGTACTGGTTAGTTTCATCCCGGACACTACCGGTAGAAGGTTTAGAGATCTCTGAGAAGTATTCTTCTACCGCGGCCTCGAGATTTAGTCCCTTCAGACTCTCGCCAGACTGCTGTCCAGAGGCTGACGGCGTAGCATTTGACTTTGCACCAGGCTGTAACGCTGGCGCCTCTCCGACACCTTGCCCCATAACTCGATATTCCCTTTCGCCATAGCTAAGCGCATGTATGTGGCTCTTTGTATCTAGCTCTACAGCTTCTCCGGCTTCGTTCACCGCTTCAACCCTTTCGACCAAGCCAAAGCAAGCAGTGTGATCGCCGACCTTTACCATCATGCTAGGGTTCACTTCGCATTTCATTCTCGCAACAACCGCGCTGCCGTGAGTCGTATCCTCGTCCCAGACACCGGAAAGCCTGGGAGGGCTATTGGTGCGGAATTCCACACGTCCAAGTTCGCCAGTTAGAAAAGGCTCAGCAGGATCTGACCGTGGCTTCGTGAATACATTTGCCAGTCTAGCGCCAGCAGGTGTTGCAGCAAGCACATGTATCATGACCTCTTCAGTCTTCTTGATGGCTTGTAATGTGCGCGAGTCCGAGCGGAGGTTAAATGTGACGAAAGGTCCAGGGTTCATTGCCACCGTAGAGAAAGATGACACTGTTACCCCTCGACACAACACCTCTAGAGGTACAGGCCGATCAGGTTGACTGTCTCGGGTGGTGATAACCACGACAGGGTACGTTAGAGAGCGGCAGACAGACTTAACCAGCTCGCTCACATTCAACCCATGTGTTAGAGAGCCTTCTGGGTCCCGAATGTGCATCTTTCTGATCGGAGGACTGGGTCGAGATGATGCTGTAGATGATTCTACTTCCTCCTTGCTACGCCATTTCGAAGTTGGAGATGTACTAGTGTTAAGTTGGCTAATATCATTTGGCAACGAGAGTGCGTCAAACTGTGCCGGAGAGCCATCAGTAAGGGCCTCATCATGACCGCCTTCAACTGGAACATAATTCCACCTCTCCCGTGATCCATGCAGAACCTGTGTGTCCAATTTTCGTGGAGGCAGATCGAATTGCTGAGCGAGAAATGGCAACAATCGAGATTCTAGAAGTTTCTTAGTTGCTTGCACGCTGTGATACGTGCCAGAGACATGAACCCGCATTATTTTGTTCGGGGCGTCAGGTGACATTCGTGCACTGCCAGCTCCGGGCAAAGCAACGAGTTTCCCAGTGTCCAACAGCTTCTCAATGTCTGATTCGAGCTTTTGGAACAGCTGACTGCGATAGACGCGAAATGGTAGCCAAAATTCGCCTCCATATACGTCCCCGTAGCTGGACTGGTTTGATACATGGCCGGCGCCACCGGTAGCTTGTCCTGCACGTTTGGACGCGGCAGAGTGCGATTGCGTCTTTACGTGAATGGCATGCTTTTCATTCCCATCACGAACCGGTTCAGACTGGCTGGCAGAAGAGCTAGCCGCCGACAACTGCTGCTGGTATGTCTTTGCGGATGTGGTATATGCTCGTGCAAGCTGGTGATTCTGCCGCTGAAGCTGACTCCATTGATAGAAGAGCGCATAGAAGCGACGCACCGCCAGGGTGCTTGTGTGCTGGGGCATTTGCCTTGAATGTGGCCAGCGCGATGCGATGTCATCAAACGTTACGTTGCTGTCTGGCGAGCAAGCAAGAAGGACCTCGGTCTGGAGCGCCAAGATCAAGTCCCGCATCACACCTCCGCAACTTCCTTTTGGGGAAGCAGTTCTCCGAACGGCCGCATCTTTGTCGCGACGCATATACCACTATGAAACAACCATTGAAATTGTGAGCTATACGCAATCCTAACGGCCCTAAATAACCAACATGCTCGCAAGGTCATCAGCCCGACCAGTGTGCCGGCATTGTCACATCCGACAGCAAACACGACACGCCTCTCTCATCCGTAGACCCAAGCGTCCCTACACTTTCACACAATTGATCCAGCTTTCCGATGGCTCGACCTTCACACAGAGGACAACCTCGCCTCTCCCCATCTATCGCACAACAAAGGACACCAAGAACAACCCGCTGTGGAATCCTAGCAGTCAGAAATTGCTCAACGTTGAGTCAGACGAGGCAGGAAGATTAAAGAAGTTCAGAGGGCGGTTCGGACGAGGATTTGATTCTGAGGCTGCTGCTGGGCAGGAAGAGGCCGTAAGTCAAGGCATTGGATGAGGCAATTTTCGTATAGATTGGTATACCTTACTGACTTTCCCTAGGGGCAAGATAGCGTTGCTGAGGAAGATGAAAGCTTGATGGACCTCATCAGTGCATCAGCGCAAGAAGCTGCAAAGAATGGGAATGCTGCTGGTTCAGCCGAACCGGCTGTTAAGAGCGGAAAGGGTAAAGGGGGCCAAAAGTGAGCGTGAGGTGCAGTGCATACATTTCGACCTGTCACCCTCGATCTCGCCAAGCCTTCAGTGAAAGCTTTCTTGAAGCGCCTTTCGTGCTATACTAGGTAAAAGACGATGTTCGTTGCTCCGGCCTTGTTTCGGACTAGAGGGTTCGTGGATGCAGTCTTGGTCAGACTGCCCTCACGGCAGTTTTGGGCCCGAATATGGTCAAGAAAGACAGTAGCTGTTTTTGCGGCCACCGGTGATTTCCCCAGGGCTGGACAGCCAGCATGACGAGAACTACTGAACGCTTGGGATAAGCATCGCGCACCTGGAACTAACAGTACGAGAGGCGTGCTTGGTGCGAATGTAAGTCTTGTATTATTATTGCATGGCGGCAGGACAGAGAAGCCATGAGCCAGCTAAATGGCGTTGATTCATTTCGTAAGGCAACGCAAGACGCTATTTGCTTGATCCAGCGAGAACGCATCATTCCTCTCTTCGTCGCCTCGTCCAGTCATTATCCACATTAAAGCATAACACATGATCAGAAACCATCAATCTTGCTGCCATGCGAGTAGTATCATCAATAAACAAATTCAAAGTCAGGTTCTCAGATCGACAACTTCGAATCCCAGTCCAGGGGCTTCAACTACGTGACCACCACCGCCCACGGCATCCGTATACAGCCCTCCTCCTCCAGGTACTTCGTGGGGATGGAATGTGCCTGGCTTCCTACACTCTAGAACAAGCGGAAGACCTGGCGGATCCGTCAGCCTGAAGATACCCCAATCTGGCTTGGACCTCGGTGCGCAAACGATTGCTATCGCCTCGGGCAGCATGACCTGATATCCGCTGGTGGTATGGCAGTCTCTCGACGACAGGAAGCAGGATTGTGTCGGGTGTGTGTGGATCCAGCCGCAGACAAGTAAGGAGTTTTCGTCACAGTAGTCGAAGAGCGCGTTATCGCCTTCAGGTGTGGTATCGCATGTATCCGTGGTCGAAGTCTGTGATGGCATTATGAGGTGCGTTATAGTCAGTGCGTTTGCGACAAGAGTGCCGCAGAGGATGCCACAACATTCGAGATTCCTGCTTGTATTAGCTGCAGCTAAGGAGAGGAATTTGGCACGTAGGTCTGGCGGAAGCAACAGAGAGCGCAGAGGATGGCCAGATTCGGTTGTTGCTGAAGAAGTGATGGTGTATTTGTGCGCCGGCATGTGAGGACGAGATGTGGGCGGCGAGGGAGTGTCGCGCGATGGGGTTTGCTTTGGAGGAAGACTTGGGGGAGAGACGAAGTCATCTTTCGCTGGCCGGGCTGGCGCTGGCAACTGATCCCAGGACATTGTCTCCTCTTTCGACGGCACGGTCGGATAGTTGAACTTCGTCGATGACGGTGATTGACCAGCTGTTGGTGATTGTTTCGAATCCTTGTGATGGTGCAGATGCCGTCCAACATCTTTTATTCCGACGTGGACTTTATCGAGGCCAGAGTGTAACCCGTGTGCAAGATCCCTTGGACTTGATGGTACGTGATGCCTACCACTTGGAGATGAGCCTCGAGGTGGTCTTCCGGCCTGTCGTGTGAAGTCTCTCCTTCTCAGCTCCTGTCTCGTCAGATCGACAGCCAGCTGATTGTTCTCCACCGCATTGATGGCCTGGCCGATATCTTCGTGCAGGTGATTTTCTGGCGTGCTCGGCCTCTGTTGCGAGAACGCGCCATCCCTTCGCCGCTCCTCAAGCCTTCTCTCTGCCTCGCGATCTCTCTTCTCGACCGCTTTCAGATATCTATTGAAGCTCTCTTGGATTCTCGGCTTCATCTCCTCCATTCGGATGAGGTTTTTGTGGACATCCTTCCTCGCGCGCGTTATTTCATCTCTATATCTAGTATCTTTGACCTCAGGATGCTGGGGGAATTTGCTCAGGACCAGTTCAGCATGACGATAGAGATAGAGATAGGCCATCTGCAGATCTCCATCTTGCTCACAGATGGATGCTTCAGTAAGTAACATTTTTGCAGAACGGAGCCAGGACTGCAAGGGTCGTGTAACAGAGAAATCAAAGTCTGCTGCACGAGCTGCGAGCTCTGCGATGCTTAAGGGCCTCGTTATAGAGGCGTGGCGAGAAAGTGCCATGATGTCGTTGCCTGGTGACTGGTCCGAATCTGGTAAGAAATGGTTGCTCTGTAGTGGTAATAGATCTCCCAGTACAAAATGAATAGTGAACACTGGTCCATCCGTTTCTACCCCGAGTTCATTTCATAAGTACTCTGACAGGGACACAAAGTCTGTAGCAGTCGTCGGTGCAAGGCGGGCCTCGGTGTGTTCCGGATGACGACGGTGGAACTGAGCAAGGCGTCTGCTTTGCAATGTGATTATGATGACTCGGTCTATTGACATTCCCGTTCGCAAATCACGAGGACTCAAGCAGCAGATTTGACGGCATCTATCCGACGTTCACATGCACCGTGTTGTGGTGTTCTAGATGCCTTTAGAATCTATATTCTACGCGTGATTGTCTTCCGGACTTCCAGGTAAGCATTTGTTGCCAAGCCAACTGACAATTGCCGGGATAGTTGCCACTACTCTCAGTGCGCCAAACAGCCTCTCTTCTCCCTTGACGTCGGGCTCGTGCTAGGCACTGTCCCCCGACGTGGGTTTCCACGACGCGGGCTCAGCCGTCCGCATCAGGAACGAAAGTCAACCGACTCGACTCTGACGGAGTAGGAAAGGGGGAACGCTGACCTTGACAGGAACGAAGAGACGGAGTTTGGGGCTATCGTGTATACCATATCTGTGTGGCTTGATACATGAGAAGAAGGGCAGAGAACGGACGTATATGTGGTTTTACTTGGCTGCACCTTGCAGTCTCACATCGGCCCAGACTGCGGAAGATCCACGAATGATTTCAATCGAATCAAGGACTGGTCGGTAGAAAAGCATAACTCAGAACACGAGCTAGACGTCCACCGGCTGAAACAGTCTCTGAGTTAGATCGCAAAAGAAACCCCTCAAGAACGTGTCATCATTGCCACCTACTATGCACCTGCTTTTGAGAAGACATGCCGTCCCAAGAATGAGCGGAATGCTGCGAGTCAGTGCTTCACTACTGACACTTTACTAGCGTTTCGGAACTGGTTCGGGACCAAACAGGTGACTTATTAGTTGTTCGGACATACGTCACGAAAACTTTCAAGCCGAGTTGCCCGATTGAATCGCTTGAAATCGCTCGAAATCACTAGAATTGACTGAAATCGGCTAACTCGCCGCTCGCCGATTGAATCGGCCTTATCTAGGTAACCTAGACGAAACGCGTTTCGTGTAACGATTCGTACGCGCGAATCGTACATTAATTCGATACACGCGTTTTCATTCTAGAGTTATAGAGGGTCTTTATTGTCCGAGATATAAACATGTCTTATAATGTATATCCTCGCTAGTCCCTATATTCATAA
>MU003889.1:0-39008 GCA_010093785.1 Polychaeton citri CBS 116435
GCGAGGCAGGGAAACCAGACTTTGTTAAGCTAGTAAGGTACTTAACAAGTGTATGTTCCTCGTTTTTAGTTAAATTCTAGTTGGTTTCATTTGCTTTAGAGCGTGATTTGCGTCTAGCAAGGCAATAGCGGAGAGTAGAGTAGTTTACAGAGAACGCTGTTGCAGTAGCTTGTATTGAAGCATAGTCACTGCGTAAGTAACTAGCTATAGCCTCTTGAATCTGGGCTTCTTTCTCCATGTTGTTTTGTTAAAATACAATAAGAATTGAGCGAGTTATATAAGAACAAAGTGGCTGGGGTGGTGGCTAGGTGTGCAGTAGGCGTTAAACGGCGTTAGGCGTTAGATGACGTTAGATTCTTCCAACTGAGCAAATGCAATGACTAGCCATGACGAGATGAGGTCATGATGCATTGATTGAGCTTGGGTGACGAATCCAGCGAGACCGATTTCTGAGCGGCAAGTAAATCCAGTCACACAGGAACTCTACTGAATCTGACGGATTTGTCTTGTGAAACATATTTACGTTAGGGCTTGACATTCAAGCATAGCATCGTCAGACCTCCATCATACGTGCTCTTCCACCGTATTCTGCGTGTGCGCACAATTACTAAGACTCAATTGACCTACTCTAGATCCGATGAAGGCCACGTTGTACGTCACTTTTTGCCCAGGAATATGGTGACACAGACAATTAATCTCGGCATCCTGAAGGGACAGACACCATATCCTCACCACATGTGGAGTTAATCCTCTCAGACAACCACATCTACAAATGCTGGCAGTACGCCAATAGGTACGTGTTGATGAGTTTACTTGGGAAGGGGGTTACTTCGTAATAAGTGACTGACCACAGATCCTAAGACCAGGTAAGCACTCTGAACGAAGTAATTGAGGGGCAGGAGAGGATCAGGACATCTAACTTATTTATTACGACCTTACTGACTATAAAAGAACTTAACCAGAACAACAAAGCTAGAGTCAAGTATGGAAAAGAACTTTGTGGTCAACAGAGGTATCGAGAAGGTTTCGGTTAAGAGTATTCAGGTAAGCTGCGCTTGAGGAATCAAATCCAATAGCTAAGTAAAATCGAAGCAGATTAAAGCTATCTTGGCTGAGCCTCTAGCTGGTGGTGTTGGGTAATGGAATATCGATAGCATGCTTCCTGATGCAGGATCCTTGGGTAAAGCGCAACCCGTATCCTGAGGAATTTGTCTTGTTGTGAACGAGCCCCCACAAACAAGTGTCTATATATGGTTAGTGGCGGGCAGAAAGCTGTCATTATAGCAGACAGAGACGAAGTCGCTCTTCCGGTTTGCCCCGGCCCTCCGGTGACCGGCCCGATCTATCAGATCGCTTGAATAGCAAGACGAGTATTTGCGATGAAAGAAGGTAACCCTATCTAATCTCTCATTGTCCTACCAATAAGATGATACAACACCCAACTTGAAAGCGCATTATCTGATCCGTTCCTCCCAACCGCCATATTGACATTCTTCGAGCCCATCGCCAAAAAACTGCTTAGTTGGAAGCCTATCCGACACAATGACTAAACCTCTAAAGCACGTAGTCTTTGATGTTGTCGGGACCTGCGTATCGTTTGACGCGTACTATGAACGCATAGAAACAATACTGGGTGCGAAACTCCGCCAAAACATCATGACCCCACAACATTTCGGCTTCACCTGGCAGACGGCAGCGGAACTGGAATTCACTTTCCTGTCAATTTCTGGAAGCTACAAGCCTTATAAGGAAGTCCTCCGCGGTCT
The DNA here is from genome assembly GCA_010093785.1 of Polychaeton citri CBS 116435. Classification (NCBI taxonomy): domain Eukaryota; kingdom Fungi; phylum Ascomycota; class Dothideomycetes; order Capnodiales; family Capnodiaceae; genus Polychaeton; species Polychaeton citri. Next base: position 1,767 of record MU003889.1, read on the forward strand.
TTTTTACCGCACTCTTAGTCTCTGCGGTATCGCCAATCCCCGTACCTTCGCCACCAATGAAGAGCGCGAGGAGTGCATTGAAGGGTATTCAGAATTACAACTACGCTCTGGTTGCCGGGAGACCCTCCAAACCTTACGCGAGAACGGATTCACTGTGTGGTGTTTTACCACAGGTGATGTGCAGCGAGTCAGAGGGTACTTCGAGCGTGCCGACGTGGACATGCCGCTAGAAAACTTCATCAGTTGTGATGTTGGAGGTGTGGCGAAACCGGCACTTCCCGCCTATCAGACTGTGTGGAATCGACTAGGCGCAAATGACGTGAAATGGTTTGCTGCAGCACACATGTGGGATGTCGCAGCCGCGACAAAGGTTGGGTTTCGTGGTGCATGGAGCTCAGTGTATGAGGGAGAGGCTTGTCTCGATGTTTTCAGCAATGCGAAGCTGGAGGTTGTGGCCGGTAGTCTCGTTGAGATGGCGCAGGAGATTGTGCGGAAATCGTAACAGTATCCATGATATGGATAGAGTTATGAAGTTCACTCTGTTCATCTGACGTAGATGCCCCATGTTTGTTTGTGATATTGTGTCAAATATAACTCTTGTAGACTTATTCAGAACATCCAACGGCATTGCATTCGGAAGTAGATGGATTGTGTGTTTAATGCAGCCTGATTCCACATCATGGTGAAGTGGCAGCTGATCGTCTGATTCGCAATTATATTTTCTGGTATGTCAAAGTACGCTAAGAGGCTATGCTGACACTACACAACACCAGTCTCTAGGGTTGTATCTCGTGTTATTAAGGCTGCCCCCATCCAGTACGGTCACATTCATTTGAGACGAAGAGTCGGAAGCATGACTATGATGGAGAAAATTACAATCTCGAGCAGAGCACCTGACAAGCGCTTGCCTCATAATGTAACATAGAAACCGTACATAGTCTCGGAATCTTGGAATAATTGCCTGATGTAATTTTCTTGACTTCATGGAGATAGTCAGCATTATGAAGACAGTATACGGAATAAGCGATGGCCAAGTCGATAGCGAAGCACGGCCTCCGGAATCGGCGTTGGCGATGCAAGACGGGAATTCCGCTGCAATGGGCCAGTGCATCCGCAGGAGGAAATGCAGCCAGTACTGGTTTCATCATTAGTTTGAGAAAAATGAGCTTAAACTGACGACTCGACAAATTCTGCATGCTGTTCTACACTTGGAAGAGCCCCAACACAGCACATTTAAGTTTTTGTAAGCGCCAAGAATCATCTATGCGGAGCTGGCTTCAGGCTGCCATCCCCAAGGATGTCTCCATGCTCGATACAACTCGCATCTGCCCTCTGAAGACGCTCTATACTCGTTCGGAGGAGGTGCGGTACCCCAGACTCTTCGATAGGTATGTTGAAGTTGATCATCTTCGCCAAACTCTTCGTACAGAGCCAGATTTGTGGCATGCCGTGGCCATTGAAACCAGCAATGATGTATTGTCCAAGCTTCCCAGGTACAGCTCCGATGTGGGCATTGGAGTCGAATGAGTAACCCATTACGCCAGTCCAAATATTATCGACATATGCGCCAGAATTCTCCCATCCACGGAAAGTCCTCTGCATATATCCGTCATAGTAAGATTTGGATGCCTCAATGAGCTTTGAGTCGTCGCAATTTCCGTACCACTGCTCTCGATGAGGCATAAACAGTCGCGATGAGCCGCCTACGATAATGCTACCATCTGGGCGAGGCACCAAATATGACAGCACATTGGACTCGGATCTCTCGATGTAAGAGTTTGGCAGATGAGGCGGTGTCTTGCCTTCAGGAACACTAATGTGGCAGCAGATTCCTTTGCAGGGTACAATGGCGTTCCTATACTCCGGTAGGAGACCAGCGACATATGCATTGTTGGCATAAATTACGGTTTTAGTCTGCACAGTACCTTGCTCGGTCTGCACATCCCACCACCCGGGTGTCCTACCGGCCTGGACACTGTGAACCGGTGTGTGCGTCTGTAAGTTCAGCTTGCTGTCAGTGATTAGTCGCTTGAGCAAGTGCTTGATAAATTTTGAAGGCCACATCATGCCGGCAGTGTATGATGCCACAGCTTTGGCACCTTTGACTCCGGAAATTGATTCAGCATTCTCTCCATGATGGAAAAAGACGTCGTTCATGTACTCGAGATGATGGCCACTCATCGACTTGTAGGTATTTTTTGCTGCCTCTGCTGCGTCAGGGTCTGACCATACATCGACACTCCTCGCAAGGACAAAGTCGCAGTCGATCTTCTCCTTTGCAATGAACTGCTTTAACGCTTGTACATGAGCGATTTCAAATTCAGCGAGCTCGACAGCATGCTCTAGACCATCACGCTTGATGTAATGGGGAATATGACCGTAGAGGTCAGGGCGCATGTGGCCACCGTTGCGGCCTGTCGCTCCATCGCAAACTCCCCGCGCTTCGAGCATCAAGATCGAAGGTGTCGGGTTCGACGCTGCCTCGGCATCCTGCACAAGATGCCACGCGGTCGCTGCACCAGCATAACCGCTCCCAACGATTACTATATCAATGTCAGGGGGTAGTTCTGGAGTAGACCTGAAATTGCGAAATTCGTCTTCGTCTTGCGACCAGAAAGCTGGCAACGGATGTGTTACAGGGTGGATTTTCGCCATTTGTATCGGAATCGTTTGGGTAACATATGTATGGCTAATCTTTTCATCAGAATGAGTACTATGGATAGCTATAAACAGATGCTGTGTATCTGGATTAAGAGTCCTACCAGTCATTATCGTGTCATATATTCTTAGGCCGGTCCGGCGTATCTATCGACCTATACCTAATATGTAACTTGCCCAGATCTGATAACGCGCTCTAACAACCACAGATTTCGGGGAAGCCTGTTTCATCGAATCGCTGCTGCATAATGAAAATTACTCGCTACCATATACTACAACACATAGGTGCGTAGTTTCTATTTGATGCTTCCAGTGCATTGAAAGCAAGAGAAATGACTGTTACAGATATTGTCGTGGAGGGAGATTGCCTGTCTAGGCCGAAGCCCTTACCTGAATGCTTGAAGTGTTACATGTTACTGTTATCTAGGCTAAAGCTTATGTAGTGCAAATCTCGCTGCCGAATCCTTCCGACTATCGGTCCTTATCAAGAAAATGAGGTAAGAAGCATACAGTGATTAGCGCTCTGTCTCGAGTGTTGGTGAGTGGTCTATGCCAGTTGATATCGCTGGAAATTCGGCAGGGTTCATGCACTATTACGTACAGTGACCAACTCAAAACGTGCGCACAGTGACACCCTGTAATATCAAAAGAGTGGTGAGAAGATGATACCGTTGAAACTGGACCGGTCCGGCCAGGTCTTGTCTAACTTCATATCGAGAACTCTCTAGATTGACCGGCCCGCTGAGTAGATGGATTCGTGCCTCGCAAGCTTGATTATATTCAAGATGAAGTCTACTTGTAGCTAGAAGACCAAGCTCTACTTACATGATCGGCCAGATTTTTTGGGCCACATACCGACTTGAAGTCTTCTCCCCCAAGCATGGACACTTGGGAGGATGCCAAAGCACATAACGCATCAAATGAGAAATTTGATAATGATGTATCACGGCAACATACATCACATGAGGTTAGTGAAGTCACTAATGCAATATGGATCGAGAGGAGCGATGTTCGGCAAGGACTACATCAACGACACATACAGATGATTGCACTTGCAGGTGCTGTCGGGACTGGACTATTTCTTGGATCTGGACGGGCTATCGCAGCCGCAGGCCCTTTAGGAGCATGGCTGGGCTACACCCTCGTTGGTTGTCTTGTTGCCCCAGTTGTCTGGGTTATGGGGGAAATGGGAGCGCTTGTGCCTCTCAGTGGAGGTGTGGTACGCTACGCCGAGCTGTTCGTCGATCCTGCCCTCTCTTTTGCCAACGGATGGAACTTGGTATATTCTTATTTGGTGTCTATTCCTGCTGAGATCGTTGCGGCAGCGGTCCTCGTTGAATTCTGGGTAACGGTCAACAATGCCATTTGGATCACCTTATTTGGCGTGTTGATGCTTATCACGGCCTTCTCGATGGTGCGCGTTTATGGAGAGGTCGAGTTCTTCTTTTGCACGCTCAAAATCTTGCTCGTGATTGGCATAAACGTCATGGCGCTGGTCATTACATGCGGTGGAGGGCCAAGTGGTAAATCAATCGGATTCCGCTACTGGCACAGCCCTGGCCCATTTGTGCAGTACTTGGGCATCAATGGATCGCTTGGCCGCTTCCTTGGATTTTGGACGACCTTCAACAACGCAATCTATGCTTACTCCGGTGTTGAGGCAGTCACAATCCCAGCAGCTGAGACGAGGAACCCTCGAAAGGTCATTCCTCAGGCGACAAAGCGAATTTTTATTAGAATCGCTATGTTCTACGTCATGACTATCTTCATGGTTGGGCTCGTAGTTCCCTCAAACGACCCTTCACTCCTCCACTCCACTGGCACAGCAGCACAATCACCTTTCGTGATCAGCGCAAAGAACGCAGGCATTAAGGCTGTGCCTTCGATCATTAATGCAGTCGTCATTACCTCCGCGTTCTCATCTGGAAATGCGAACTTGCTTGGAGGCGCTCGAATTCTTTACTCAATGGCCAGAAATGGGCGTGCACCCTGGATCTTTACCAGGTTGAATCGATTCCAGGTCCCATATGTTGCTGAAGCTTTCTATGGCCTCTTCATGTGCCTTGGATATATGACATTGTCAGACTCCGCCAGCACGGTCTTTGAATGGCTGCAGGACATTGTCTCAGCGTCCACGCTGGTCAACTGGATCGTGATCTGTATCACGTATCTCAGATTTTACTATGGCTGTAAAAAACAAGGCATTGACCGGAAGAAGGATCTGCCATGGGCAGCGCCTCTCCAACCTTACTCTACGTGGCTCGCGCTATGTATGTTCTGCCTGTTGTACCTCACGGCTGGCTACAAGACGTTCATGCATGGCCGCTGGAGCAGTGAGACTTTCGTCTCATCGTACCTCAATTTACCAATTGTCATAACACTATACTTCATCTATAAGTATGTGTGCAAGACGAAGGTAATTCCCCTCAGGGATATCCCTATCCGCGACTATTTTGTGCTTGAAAGCGACGAAGGTGACCTGGAGGATGTAGAGAAACAGCACTCTCAATCGTGGAAAGGGAAGCTTAATGTCTTGTGGAGTTAATTCATTATTTAGCATAGACCTAGGGTATCGACAGCTATTTCAAAGATGTACTGCGAACCCGATTGTCGGAAGTGGTGTGTTGCAACGGTTCACGATCCAGGTCTGTGCGAGTTGCATGTATAACCATGGATATCCACAAGTTCCGACATTGTTATCTAAGATAGGATCTATAGAGCTTTGCCAGAACATCCTAATCTATTAGCTGTGGTGCCAATCAAGAATATTTCGCTCGGTCCGTAGGTCGACAGATATTGCTTACAGTATAGCGGGCAGTTGGTAATTTACGAAACCGTTTACTGTCATTGCCTTTGCTTATGTCTTGCTATGATATCTTAATGACGTAAACACCCAAGAAGATTCACATATCGAGATTCTATTGAATTGAGAGTACAGTTTTGCCAAGAAGTTTTCTTAGGTTTGTCAATAGGTAAATAGAGAGTCACTAATCTCTCAAGATTGTATTTACTTCGCGCTTGCTACTTGGAGGCGGCGTCTTTGAGTCAGCAAGCAATGTGCCCCGCTTCTCTATTGGGCTTATCGAGATGTGGACGACTGTGCAGTTGGTGTTATCGCTCACGGTCTCTCAAACGGCGATTGCCATCATACGATTATCAATAAATCCCCAACCTACTTCCACTACCGATCGGGTTTTCCTGATGGGCATTCAGGCGTGGCGCCTATTCTGGACGCGTGGGACCTCCGACTCTACATCTATCAATAACCCACCTTGTGTCCTTTTTACTCCTCCTAGACATAGCCATGGATGTCGAGCATCCACGGCCCGCCAAGAAGCGCTACCTGGCGGCGGAAGAGCGGCAGCGAGCAGTTCGCGCGTAAGGCAGCATTGTCCATAGGTACCTTATTCAATATGGGATAGCATTTTGACTAACATCCGCTTCGCAGATGTGACGAATGTCGTCGTCTTAAGGAGAAATGTGAGGACGGATCGCCGTGCAGGCGCTGCCGCCATCTGCGCCGGGCTTGTGAATTCAAAGCTTCACCGACTGTAGCGGACAAGCGTGGGTCTGGTTTCGCTGACTCGTTATATGAGCTGAGGGAGCGCTTGCGGTGCATGGAGTCCATCCTAAAGCATCATTTTCCCGACCTGAGTTTAGACATCGACTCTCTGCGACGTTCGTGTGACTCTCTGCCCTTGTTGCTACCATCGAGACCTCTACAGCCCGACACGGAAGAGCAGGTTACAGAGGCGCTGCCCAACAGCCCTGGAATCGAAGACGAAGACTGCACTGTTGACTATGTGGACGGCACTACTACTCGTACGTTCTCATTTGGCTTTCACACTATCGTCTGCTGTACTGATAACAAAATTGTCACTTTCTAGATTATTCAGGTGAATTCTCTTACTGGAACTTTTCTATGCACGTTAAACGTAACATAGACGAGCTTATGGCCAAGTCAGACGTGCAGGTACGCTATCAGTCTCAGGCGTTTCTATGTATGTGAGACTGTATGCCTGTGCTCATTACCACCTACAGAGCTCGGAGAACGCAAACCGCATCCCAGATTTCATTCGTGTCGGCGAAGCAAATCCGGAATCGACTGCTATTTTGGACATTGTGGCCATGTTGCCTCCTCGCCCGGTTGCCATCTTCTTAGCCAATGTCTTTTTCAAGCACGCCGTGAATGTCTATTACTATGTAGACCAACACTGGGTCAGTGGAATGGTGAACGAGATGTACAAGATCCCAACCAGGCTACAGTCAAAGGATGTTACTGCGGCATGTGCCGTGGTGATGGTGTTGGCGGTGGGTACTCAGTACGCCCATTTGGAGTCTCCAAAACGATACAGCAGTATTGGTGCCGGTGTGACGGCAAGTTCCAACCTCCAGAGCGACTTGGAAATTGACATCGGTTCCATCTTCTACAGTCAAGTGGCAAAGCTCTTATCGGAAGTCATTCACTCTGGCTCACTACTTAGCGTTCAGGTTTTCCTCCTCCTCGGCCTCTACTCCCTACCTGTCGATGCCTCTGGACTGGGTTATATCTATCTAAATATGGCTGTCAAGCTGGCCATCCAGAACGGCATGCATCGAAAGAGCTCCCATGGCGCATTTGATTCAAATACCAAAAACCTTAGACGACGCATTTGGTGGACCGCGTATTGCTTAGAGAGGTCAGTCCCTTCCTTTTCAACGCTATGCTTCACTCCTATTAATACGTCTGGGGAATTTCAGAAAGGTCGGCATATACCATGGCCGTCCTGCGTCCATCATACGTTCTGACATCGACGCAGACCTGCCGCAAGATCAGGACACAGAGTTTGGCCATGGCGACTCTTTCAATCCTTGGGGTCTGCTAGAATCAATTCAGCTTACGGGTGAAGCCGAAGCGTTTCTCTGCGAGATGTGAGTCTCAACGGCTTTCTGGCCTTTGGCCAGAGCGTGAAAAACCATCCCTAGACTGATCATTTCCTGTCAGACTGTTCTTACGAAAATGTCCAAGATCTGAAATAAAAATGAGTTTGGATCGCATCAAGAAATTAAAGATGCAGATGTCAGAACGGTGGTCAATCCCTCGATGTAATGCAACATCAACATCCACAACACTGCCAATAGTGCGGACTCGTGCTGAAATACATTCTCGACTGGAATATTGTCTACTAGAGATGTTCATCGGACGGCCGTTTCTACTGTCACACCGTCAAGAGAAGGCAAGATTCCAACTCAAGGCTGCCAGTGCTGTGTCTGCCCCTTCAGGAATGCCACGTACAGAAGAAGCTGCGTCACGTATGCAGTGGGAGTTTCTGATTGAAGACTGCGTCACAGCTGCGAAGGAGGCGATTGACATTTGTCACAAGATGCAGAAGGGAAGACTGGGTCTCGCGAGATCGTCTTACGTCGAATACAGTTCCTGTCGCGCATCACTGCTCGTCCTGATCGCCTACAGCATTAGCTACCGTACGAATCAATTCTCCAGTATCCTACAGAGCGGTCTTGAGGCAATCAGAGAAATGGCTCCAGGCGATTCAGCGCGTTCGGAAGTCTCGCTCCTTGAGACGCTTGAAGCGGCTTTGCATCGCCTACATGTGTTTGATCTTATGCCCAACCAGTCTGTGACTACAGAAGCAAAGCGTTCGGCGCAGGAAGGTTACGAAGGTTTTCTCAATTGGTGGAAAGAGATGAGAACGTCTTCAAAATCCCGTAACGAATCCACGGCATCTAATGATGAAGGTGCAGAAGGGGTGACAGAACAAAATCGGGAGTCATGTACACGGGCTGTGCCAATGAGAAATGATGCACCAATGGCCAATTTACGAAATGATTTCAACATTGATGACTATCATTGTGATTTGGACTCGCTATACATGGACAGGAACTTAGCTTTCTTTAGCCTAGATTTTGGTGATCATGGCTGTCCAGAGAAAGACTTGTTTGGAAGTCTGTTGTAGACACAAGGCCATGGCCGTTGAGAGAATGAAAATACCAGACGACATCCATTATGCCGGTAAGGCTGTCCTAATGGTTCTAGATAAGCATTGCTTGTATTCTTCTATGGCCTTTCGTTTGTCCTTGCTCACAACTTTGCGAGATTAGATTGTGGGTTTGAAAATTGTCGCCACGTTTTCAAAGATGCGTGCTCGATTTGATTACACCACCTATCTAGCGAGACGCAATACGGCACCGGTAGATCCACTTCTTTCTCTGTAGCACCTGTGATTATCATAGAAGCGATGGCCTTAGCAGAGAGAAAAATCTGTGGCATGCCATGACCAGTGAATCCTGCACAGATGTATTGACCGGATCTTTCGGGAACCGGTCCAACGTAAGGGAAGCCATCATTTGAGTAGCCCATTACTAAAAGTACGAGAAGAAGATAGATCAGCCAACTATACGAACAAAAGTCTCTGCTATAGCGCAATGACACTTACTGCCAGTCCAGATATCATCTGTGCGAGTATCAGTATCCTCCCAGCCATGAAAATGGCGCTGCATGTATCCGTCGAAATATGTTTGTGCATTTTGTATAAGATTGCTATCATCGGATACGTTGAACCACTCGTCCAATTTTTTGTAAAAGTCTCGTTTTGCACCTCCGACAATGACGCTACCGTCTGGTCGAGGGATCATGTAGTCGTACTCGTAATCTGAAAACCGCATCATGTAGCTGTCTGTTAGTTTTGGTACATCTGTGCCTACAAGCCTTGCAACAATGCCTCTCACTGGGACGATCTTGTTTTTCACTTCTGGTACTAGGGCAGATGTGTAACCATTGGTGGCATAAACGACGGTATTGGTTTGAATTGAACCACGTGAAGTATTCACAACCCAACGGTGGCTCCCTAAGGCGGACTGTGCCGCTAAAACGCCAGTGACAGGCGTATGTGTCTGCAAATTGACTCCTTGTGATACAGCCTTTTCTAAAAGATGTGTCACGAGTCGATACGGCCACAAACGGGCAGCACCATAGGTAAGGCAAGACTTTGCGCCCCGGACGCCAGAAGCCTACGAATGCAAATCAGCTTTGGGAAAAGAAAGTCAAAGTACATCTCTTCTACAATACGTACATGTTCAGCTTCGGTATCTGATTGGTATTTTATCTTCTCCGCCGTAGAGATGTTTGCTTCCGCAAGACTGACTAGGTCACCTTTGATCTTGTCTCGACCTGCTGAGTACAAGCAGACGTCTGTCACTCTCACTTCTTCGAAATCACAATCAACTTCCTCGCGTTGAACTAGATCTCTGATTTCAGAGACTTGACGGGCCTCGAATGAAGCCACATGTTCTGCAGCAGCCTTTCCGTGCGTCTTCAGTACGCTGACTGCTCTTGAGAATGGATCGGGCTTTAAATGGCCGCCTGATGTTCGATATTAGAATATAGAAGACCTCGGTCGCAAATCATAGATAGAGTGCATACCATTGCGTCCAGTGGCGCCAGAACAAGCTTCACGAGCCTCGAGGATAAGTATTGACGGGGTAGGGCGATCACATCGCACACTCTCTTCAATCAAGTGACGCGCGATTGACGCACCAACGTATCCTGCACCAACTATCACGATATCACTTTGCGTTGGAAGCCTTTCAGTGCTTCGATGTGCGTCGATTGGTCGTAATTGTTTTCTCCAATATGGAGGAATTGCGTCCGCCACCGGAAATGGTTTGGCCTGGCAGTCAGACGAAGGCATCTCTATCTAGATATTATCATCACCAATAGCTTGCCTATCTTTGTTCGAGCATTAATATGCGAGAGGTCACTGATTTCTGCCCTTACTTTAGGGCGGGCGCGCCAAATGGGTGCTATCAGACCGGGCAGAGATCCGGTCCGCTTTATCGCTCAACAGTATGGCCGGTCCGATGCAGCAGTTACATGCGCGGGACTTTTGGGAGGTTTAGTGCGAATTACAGAAGCGAGCTAAGTGACCACGAAATTGATACTAAACCACCCCAACCATGTGGCTTCGTAAGAAACTCCGTATTTCCAGAATTATAATAGCTGAAACTACTTATTCTGATATTTCAACAATTGGTAATGAAGGGTCAAGAGTCCTCGGTAGCGAATAGTAGTAGTACCAAGCCGCGGGGCAATAGCCCTGCATCACGTCGACTATCTTCCCAGCCATGGGCCCCGCGGGTACCGAAAGCGCTTGGCCGCTTTCATCGACTACGTCAACACTTAGCCGTACTCACTCTCTGTTGGCTTGTGTAATAATTTTGTTCTTCCATGTCCCTTTCATCAACTTGCTATGACATGCCTAGGGAACGCGCTTTATTAAGAAACCACATCACACATGGCCGACCGTGAGAAGCCGTCTTTCAGGGCGCAGCCGCTCGCTGCGGACCAAAACGTCGAAATTCAAACGCCTCCTACGAAAGATGTCAGCTCGTCAGAAGTAGAGGCAGAAACAGAGAGGCATGGCAAGCCGGAAACAGAAACTGAGGGGAGTATTAAGGATTACTTCGTAAGCAGTGTGCAGGTTGCCAGCCCTAGTATTGGATCTCGTGGACTAACATCCGAGAAAGCGAATTTTTACATACGCAGATCGTTTCGACATACTCTTATACTCGATCGCGATCATAGGTGGTGTTGCAGTTGGCGCTGCCCTCCCTTTGATGACTTTAATCTTTGGGCAGTCGACATCTGCGTTCAATAGTATTGCGGTCGCAGGGGCCAGTGCACAGCACTTCACTTCCAAGATCGATCACCTCATTCTATACTTTGTGTACTTGTTCATCGCCCGCTTCGCTATTGGCTACATAGCAACGGTCTCTATTTGCATAGCAGCTACCAGAACCACTCGCGCGCTGAGGAAGGCGTTTCTCGATAGTCTGCTGCGGCAGGAAGTTTGGTACTTTGACAGGGAAGGCAATGGATCTCCTGCGACGCAGGTCACGACGAGTGCGTTTTTGTTACACAGAACGTGCCGTACTACCGCTGATACGACTCTACAGATGGCAACCGTATCAACCAGGGAATTGCTGAAAAGCTCTACACACTTATTCAAGGTATCTCATTGTTCTTCTCGGCATACATTGTGGCAATTGCTGTGCAGTGGAAACTCGCCCTCATCACCATGAGTATAATCCCAGCTATTTTCGTGGTGATAGCAGGATGTTTGGGTGTCAATGTGCCTATTGAGGCCAGAATTGTGAGTGTGCACCCGCGCTCAAATGAGTACTAGGCCCTAACAACACCTCTGTCAAGACGCGCATCTACTCCCGTGCGGGCGTGATTGCTCAAGATGCTATCAGCTCTATCAAAACCGTTCACGCATTTGGAGCGCAGGAGAAGCTCATCAATAGGTACGACGAGTGTTTGAAGGAGGCTCACAAGGAAGGTAGAAAGAATTCGCTCATATTTGCCATTCTCTTCTCCAATCAGACGTTCTTCGTCATGTCAGGGACAGCGCTTGGTAAGCCTACAAACTCGTCCGAATTCTGGTGATATACCCAAATTTCACTGACTTAAGCACACCTGAATGTGTAGCTTTTTGGCAGGGCTTCCGAATGTTTCAGAGCGGAGAAATCAAGAGCGTCGGGACAGTCTTCACCGTCGTCCTCAGCGTGACTCTTGGTGCAACATCCGTTATGTTGATCTTCCCACAGATCCAATCCATCACGAATGCGTCCTCGTCCGCTTCAGAGCTCTTCTCAATCATCGACAAACCCTCTGCGCTCGATCCACTTGCCTCAGACGGCATTCAACCTGCTTCTTGTGCAGGGGACATACACGTTCGCAACTTGCACTTCGCTTATCCAACGCGGCCTACAGCGCAAGTACTTAAAGGTCTAAACCTTGTGATACCGGCCGGTAAAACGACAGCTCTCGTCGGTCCCTCCGGTTGCGGCAAGTCTACCTTGATTGCAATGCTGGAAAGATGGTACATACCTGTAAGTCAAATTGATGGATGGAGGTCTCCTGCTTTTGACCTCACAAGCTTCACTCTACTCCAACACAGAAGGCTTGTGAGTCATGGCACTCAGTCTAGTTGTGGATACGCAGTGCTCCACAGAAAGGTGTCGAGGCGGATATTGTCGTAGGCGCTTCCTAACATTCCTGCCCATCGCTTTAGGCTTCCGGTCAAATCATCCTAGATGGTAAAGACATCGCAGATTATAATACTAGATGGGTTAGGAGCAACTTTAGGCTCGTTCAACAAGAGCCTGTCCTTTTCCAAGGCACCATCTTCCAGAATGTTGCCAAGGGTTTCGTGGGCAGCCAGCAGGATCTCCCCAAGGATGTGCAATTGGAGTTAGTAAAGGAAGCATGCAAAGCAAGCAACGCCCACGATTTCATTGAAGGCTTGCCAGAGGGTTACAGCACACAGGTCGGAGAGAAAGCCAGCATGTTGAGCGGTGGGCAGCGACAGAGGGTTGCAATTGCTAGGAGCATCATCTCTGTAAGTTCACTACTGGACGCACTGTTGAAAATGCATCCCGAACACGCTTTCCGGGTCACAGTAAGCTACTGGCGCACGACTCTCACACATTTTGCTATATTGCGGGAGAGACGTGTCGCAGCATGTGAACTCCCTAAGAGATTAGCTAAGACTTTTATGCGTGAACACAGAATCCGAAAGTTCTTCTGCTAGACGAAGCCACAAGTGCGCTTGACCCACGTGCAGAGAAGGTCGTCCAAGATGCCCTTCAACGTGTGTCGGCCAATAAGACCACCCTTATAATTGCCCACAAGCTTGCGACTGTCATGGCGGCCGACAACATTGCCGTGATGACGAATGGGACAGTGGTCGAGCAAGGCACTCATGTCGGACTACTCGAGCGTGATGGGTTGTATGCCGCCATGGTACGGGCACAAGATTTAGGTGGACAGAGCGGGGAGCCAGACTGCCATGATGGACCAGCAGACGATGAAAAGGAAATACACAAACAGCCTCTGACACTTCAACGATCGCAAACGGAGTCAGGGTTGGAGTATCTAGAGCGTGAAGTCGACCATCTTAGTGCCGGAAAGATTGATTATCCGCTCACCAGATGCGTCTGGATACTATTGAAAGAGCACCCCGACTTGTACTTCTGGTATCTTGTGACTGTCTTCGGAGGCGTGATTGGCGGTGGTAAGATGAATTGTAGGGCGATTCGGAGACCAGGACGTTCGCTGATTTCTATGTTCTCTAGGCACATATCCAGCACAAGCGATTGTTTTCTCCAACCTTATCAACGTGTTCACGCTACAAGGCTCAGAAGCAAAGACCAAGGCTGACTTCTGGGCCCTCATGTTCTTCGTTCTTGCTCTCGCCAATTTGGTTGGCTACTTTGCTCTCGGATGGGCGTGCAATACCATTGGCCAGTCAATTACCTATTACGTTCGCCGCGAAATGATCGAACGCATGATACACTTTGACCAAGACTTCTTCGATCGCCCGAAAAACTCTTCAGGCGCCTTAACATCCCAACTTTCGTCTGTACCGACAGCGCTTCTCGAGTTAATGTCCCAAAATCTCGGCCTTATCCTGAATGTTTTCGTGAACATTGTAGGAAGCAGTGCTCTTGGCATTGCCTACGGTTGGAAGCTAGGCCTCGTCGTTGTCTTTGGGGGACTTCCTCTTCTCATCGCTGCCGGCTACCTTCGTGTCCGACTTGATCAGAAGCTTGAGGCCTCCACTAGCGAGCAATTCGCTAGCAGCGCTGGTCTGGCCACCGAAGCTGTCACATCAATCAGAACTATTAGCTCTTTGACTCTTGAAGGGCCGATACTACACGAATACGATATGGCTCTATCGGATATCGTAGTTAAAGTGATTCCGGGACTAGTCATAACGTTGATACCGTACGCACTCTCGCAATCGATTGATTTCCTTATCATGGCCCTTGGCTTTTGGTATGGCTCCAGACTGGTGGCAAGTGGGGAGTACAGCACATCGCAATTCTTCGTCATTTTCATTGCCGTCATATTTGGAGGTCAGGGCACCGCACAATTCTTTGGGTACACAACGTCGATCACCAAAGGCAAGGTTGCAGCGAACTATTTCTTCTGGCTTCGCAGTATCAGAAGTCATATCCTCGAGACTGAGGACAATCGAGACATAGAGCCTAGCGAAGGCCCCATTGGTGTTGAGAACGTCAGCTTCCGCTATAAGCAGCGCGATGCAGCGAGAGTGTTGCGAGGTATCTCGATGAGGATTGAACCTGGAATGTATGCTGCGTTTGTTGGACCGTCTGGCTGCGGTAAGAGCACAATGGTTTCGCTCTTAGAACGCTTCTATGACCCAACATCTGGCCGTGTTACGCTAAATGGGAAGGACATCTCTACGATATGTCCACGTACCTACCGCCTCTATATGTCATTAGTGCAACAGGAGCCACCTCTGTATCTTGGCAGTGTTTACGATAACATCTCACTTGGACTAGACTACGAACCTCCAGAAGAGGAAGTGCACGAAGCATGTCGACAGGCTAATGCTCTAGACTTCGTGTCTTCATTACCTGAAGGCTTGAACACACCCTGCGGCTCAAAAGGCCTCCAATTCTCGGGCGGGCAGAGACAGCGCATTGCAGTTGCGAGGGCGCTGATTCGGAAGCCGCGCTTATTGCTACTCGATGAAGCTACATCAGCACTTGATACCCAGAGTGAACGAATTGTGCAGAAAGCGCTTAACGAAGCTGCACTCGGTCGAACGACGATAGCTGTCGCGCACCGCCTTAGCACAATCAGACATGCGGACGTGATCTTTGTCATGGAAGATGGTAGAATCGTGGAACACGGGACGCATGAGGATTTGAAGCGGCAGAAAGGCAGATACTTTGCCATGTGCTTGGCGCAGTCTCTAGATCAAGCATAAAGGTTCGACCAAGTTGATTGAATGACACATAGTCTAAGGGTCTTTCTACCTTTAGATCAGACGACCAAATGCTTTGATTGATAGGTTAAGACATGTGAGCACACTGTCCATTCGTGAGTCGATAAAGTCTTCGTCATCAAATGCCAAGTGAAATTCAACGTCAAGTAGATGTTCAGCATTACGTAAATTCACAAAATGAAAGTTGAAACTTTACCGCAAAGAAAACCCCAAGTATTTATAGTCATAGGTGGTTCTTGCCCCGATGCAGCCACCTTAGCATCAGCAAGAAATTAGACATTGATCGATGTTCTATAAATCTGTCGTAGGGGTGGATTGAATTTTCCGGGCTTTAAAGCATTCTAACGTGCTCCAATATGCATCTTAAGACAGGAAGTAGTCTACAAATTGACATTGCTGCCTCAAAGCGTAGCAAAGAAACCGTTGCAAAGAAAGAACCGTTGCAAAGAGAGAAGCTACTTTACAGTAGTAGATAGTGCCGCAGTGGTAGCCTTGAGGGTGTCCCTTGACAATTTCATCATCGCTGTAGACGCGTACCGTGCAGTAGATGTCTAGGTTGATGTTAAACTCGAAAACCCTAAGCTTTTGAGCGTTTTATACAGATCTAATACTGTGCCGTGTTAAAGCGATTCCTTTAGGCTCCTGCAAATACCACGCATTGCTATAAGCTAGATACACATTACAAAGTCTTCATGAGTGAAATACTAGACTGACTGCTTTGCAGGATGGGCAAAAGAATTTTTGTGGACACAGCTGGGTACACCAATGAGGTAGACGACCTGGCACTACTACATAGACACAGCACGGGATTACCATGGGGAACATGACACGTGTGACTGAAGGATTTTGACGATAGGAGTGACCCAAAGTATGTAGTCTTAGATTTCGTGGATTAGGGACACGGGTTTTTCAACACAAGAATCCTATAATCCATTGGAGAACGAGAACAACGTGCCCATTATTGTCAGATGCTTGAGGTGATTTATCCACCGTCAGGATGTGTAGCTGTGATCTCGGCAATGGATCACTCACTGGCTTCACAATTAAAACATCCTATATCAGGACGTCATTCAGCGTCCTTCTAGTCGTCAATGCCATAACGCAGAAAGACTCTGAATGTAACAAGCCAATATAGACGTCGGTGTCCTCGCCCATAACTATCTCACGAATTCAGGACGTAGCAGAGGTTTTGCACCACTGGCGTGTACTATGATAGCACTTAAATGCGGGCTGTAGCGACTATACAGCATTTTCACGTTGTAGCCATCATGAGCGGCATCGGGATCAGTAGATCAGTTCCGTTCAACTGCAACCTTGCGAAGCTCGAGTGGGCCCAAGCCTATGTCGCGTTTGTCATCTAGTATCACTGAAGTAATCAAGATGGCAAGTATGACGATTTCCATATCACTTTAATCAAGAAGGCAGCCAAGGCCCAGTGGCAATATGATCCATAACCACTATTGGGTTGTAGCGTCGTCGCTTATCATACTGATAGACTTGTGCCCCATTCTTACGTGATTCTCCTCGCAAGGAGGAGACACAGAGGCAGCGCTACGCGCGTTATAGCAAAAAGCGTACAAAGTCCTATAGTATTGTAGAAGTGAATCAATCTCTATGCGAAACCAAAAGTGTAGATCGAGAATTCTAGCAGACACATACCTTAGTAAATGTAGCGCATCCGTTCGTAGTAGATTTGGCGGTATGATCGTGAAAGATCTTGGCGGTCCGGGCTCGCCAGCGGGCTATCAATTTGCCCGTTCGCATTCTATGTCATTAGCGATACGTCATATTAATAATAAACGGCCAGAAGGGTCTTCGAAGTTCCAAGTCGAGAATGCGTCTTGCCAGGGAGCACCACAGCCCAGACCAGATTTGCCTTGGGTAGTGATTATGTTTTGTAGGCAAAGTCCGCCTAGTATATCGCTCCAGAAGCTCCAGCCTCGTGTCGGCAGCATGCAAGCGCTTCGACTCATGACGGAGATTTTTTATGTCTGGAATGATGGATAATAAGGAATCTGGAAGACCATGCCACAACTGCCGGCGGCAGCGCCGAAAGTGTGATCGCACTCTTCCCACCTGCCACAAGTGTCTACAGCGTGGACAGGAGTGCCTAGGGTATGGAAATTTTCTTCGCTGGGAGCAAGGGTTGGCAAGCAGGGGGAGAATGACTGGAAAGACGTTTCCAGCCATTGTGGATAAGGAGGTCCAGGAAGTAGCTCTACGACCACAGTTACATCAGTAAGTCTACCTATCGATTGATCTAGGTATGGTTTGACAATGCGGTCTAACAATGGTATCAACGATAGAACTTTGCTGGAACCTCTATTGCAAGACATCGATGTGAGCTCGAGACTGTATCTTTACCATTGTAAGCGGTAACCTAACACACTGCATTCTATGTTATACAACGCTGCACGCTGATCTTGCTGAGTGCCCCATAGTTGCGACAAATGTCTGTCAAGATCTAGTCCTCTACGACATATCATACGACAATGCATTCCGCAATCTCATCCCACTAGCTCAATACCATCCGAGTCTATTGCAGATCATTATCGCCAACTCTGCGCTTCATATGTCCAACTCAAAGAGATTCCAAGCACTTTCGCCACACACTGCTCACGATCATGGCTCGAATGCTCTGACCAACTTTCACGGAGATGACTATCGTGTCGCTCTAGTCGCAAAGCAACGCGCTCTAGTCATGCTGAACACTGCACTGAATAATATGGGCCGAGAAGATATTGATGCGATCTTGGCAATGGTACTCCTCTTCATTGAGTTTGAACTGCTCGATTGCGGACAGAAGGAATGGAAACATCATATTCGTGGTGCCAGAACCCTTATCGAAAGGATATCTCAGACTTTTGGGTTATCAGCCTCAAACACGACGCCACTCCGCCGTTGCTTGATTGCGAACTGCATGGTGTATGACAACAGAGGACTCCCCAAGACATCGTAATGACTGAAGGCTGACTGAGATGCACCAGATTTGACATCTTCGGATCAGCATTTACCTCGCTTGAGAATGTCCAGTCCAGCAACACGATATCAGCCGGCACATTCTCTTTATTGCAGGACGAGGAGGGTAATCATTGCTCTTCGTTCCCTGTAGCCCTGCTTCAGCTCCTGCAGATTAGTACACAACTGGCACAATCGAATTTTTCTGCTCCACTGACTGCATACAAAGCCAATAATGAACGAGAACGCGCTCTAGCATTAGTTGAAGCAGCACAGTCCTTCGACCCGGACACCTGGGCTGCGGCCGTACAACTACGATCTCCTGCCGCGGATCTTCAGCTGCGCATCCATATCGCGTCTGCGCATCGCGCTGCCACATGCATTTATCTTTCCCGCGCTCTTTTCCAGGGAGATCAGGGCATCAAGTCTTCACAAAACCTCGAAAACTTAATGTTGGAGGTCAAAACTCATCTTTCATTCATTCTTCCTAGTGATGCAATGTTTGCTGCGACTGCATGGCCTGCGTTTATTGTAGGTGCGGAGGCAAGGGATGCTCCGGAGAAGGAATGGGCAATAACTCATTTTGACAGACTGGGAGATTCAGCCATGGGGACTGATCAAGGAGGCCCGAAAGGTTCTAGAGCTGATATGGGAGAGAGCGGCACAAACGAAGGAGCACCAGGTACAGAACTGGGTGGCGTACATGAGGGATAGGCGTACAGATTGGATGGTTCTTTAGTATGGCTGTAATATGGCGTAATAAGTGCTCTTGCCGGCTTCTTGACCTGATGAGGGTCGCAAGTTACCTTGATGAGGTTATAAGACAGTAGCAAATCGCCAGGCAGTCGGTTGACTTGTTTGGGACCGTCGATGAGAATTGGCGTAAGCTCATTTCGAATTCAGTTTGAGAATTTCGACGCAAAAATCTGATATGGGGTCTAAATGACGAGCTATAGTCACTTAGTCTGCGCCCAAGATGTTTTGAAGTTCTAAGGCTGAAGCGCGTACACTCTCTTGCACACCAGCTCCTGTTCGCAATGGTGCCTAAAGTTGTCCTGAGATAGCATACGCAAGCTTGGTATCAACAAGTACGACTAGTAGACTGCTAAGCATAACCATGCTGGTTTGGAGTGCCCATTCTTTCCATGGGTGTCCAATCAGGATGAGGATCGTTCCCTTATAAGTCTTTGGTTTCCCATCTTTTAAGTCGATGTTTCGCCTCGACGAAACTTATGCTATAGTCGCACTAGGGCTTTCTCTAGCAAAAACGATAATTCAGTCCTTGAACGAGCCAAGGCAATAACCCTACACGTAGCGGCCAGGGCGACTGAAGATTCTGCTGAAACGCAATCTTGAACAAGGTTGCCGCAGGCGAGGATCTCCGCTAGTTGGCCCCACTCATACATCAAGACTATCATTTATAAGCCACAGGGGCTGTAGTAGTGTATATGTAGTTGTTCTAAGTTTCTCATTCAAGCCTCAGAAAATCCTCATACATCTTTTAAGCGAGAAATGCTAGCCTAAGTAGGAAGCTAAGACACAAGTCTAAAGTTGTATGCGAATCTGCTGCTTAATAAGCACTGAGCATGATGTTTCATGTTAGCTGCAAATTACCTAGACTGCACGTGATATGATATGTATTTATTTACGACTTTGAGCAATCCAGTCTCAAAACATATACCTAGCCGAATGAAATCTTCACATAGACAATACTGAGCCCATACTCTTGTTTGACTGAAACGCT
This sequence comes from Polychaeton citri CBS 116435, assembly GCA_010093785.1. Taxonomy (NCBI): domain Eukaryota; kingdom Fungi; phylum Ascomycota; class Dothideomycetes; order Capnodiales; family Capnodiaceae; genus Polychaeton; species Polychaeton citri. The sequence continues at coordinate 21,945 of MU003889.1, forward strand.
CGGACTAATGGCAGACATCATTCGTGACTCGCCTCTTGGACAGCTTGTTCGCTACCTTACGCGCAACAGAGTTCTACTTTACCCAGAAGAGCGCCCAAACTTCAGGTGTCCGTATCTTGATGGATCCTTACATTTTACAGCAAAGACTACTACAGCTGACCGCACGTCGCCCTCCTCTATCATCGGGTCTGGAGATGATGAGAAACAGGTACCAGATACCGATCTCGATGACGACAGAGAGAAGACCACCAAATTTGTAGAGTCGGGTCCAATTTTGGAGAGGTATAGAGTGCTCAGCCCTGAGGAGCTTGAGCGCATAGAAACATCTAAATCTGAGCTTGAGCAGCCGGTCGAAGCATCCGCTACAGTGAAAAGCTCTCTCGGGAGAATCAATACCAGGACTGCCTTGTCTCGCTCAAACACTCAAGCCGCTCTTGAAACCGCTTGGCAAGAAGCAAGAGAGGCGGAGCTAGCACGAGAGCCGTCTAGACCTATAATCCCACAGCGGACGGAAGATGGAACGATCTTAGTTGACTGGTACTCGACTGATGATCAAGAGAACCCTCAGAACTGGAGCCAGGGGAAAAAAGCTTTCGCAACGCTTCTGATCTGTTCATACACTCTCGCATTCTACATGGGAAGTGCCATATACACACCGAGTGCACCGTATCTCTCGCAGATATATGGTGTCAGCGCAGAGGTCACTTCTCTAGGCTTGTCACTTTATGTTCTGGCATACGGGCTTGGCCCCTTACTTTTCTCACCTTTGAGTGAGATCCCGTCGATCGGACGAAATCCACCGTATATCATCAGTTTTGGGATCTTCGTCATACTATGTATTCCGACGGCGTTGGTTGACAACATTCCAGGTCTCCTTGTACTAAGATTTCTGCAGGGGTTCTTTGGGTCGCCATGCCTTGCTACTGGTGGCGCTTCACTGCAAGATATCTACTCGCTAATCAAGCTTCCGTACGTACTTTGCGTGTGGGCACTTGCAGGTGAGTTTGGCCTTAAGCTTACCAAACATTGGATACCAGTTCACCCAAAACTGACTTATGAATAGCTACTTGTGGACCAGCACTAGGTCCGATTATTAGCGGGTTCTCTGTTCCCGCAGAGAGTTGGCGTTGGTCACTGTGGGAGATTTTATGGCTGTCTGGCCCGATCTTTCTCGTTATGGTGACCCTTCTACCAGAAACATCGAGCGCCAACATTCTTCTTCGTCGTGCGAGACGCTTGAGAAAGCTCACGGGCGACATAAGACTCAAGGCGCAATCCGAGCTGGACCAAGCGAACACCAACCCAAGTGAAGTAATATTTGAAGCCCTTATCCGGCCATGGCAGCTCTTGTTCATGGACCCGGCGATTGGATACACGGCCTTCTACATTTCACTATGCTACGGAATCTATTACAGCTTCTTTGAAGCGTTTCCTCTCGTCTATATCGATCTTTACGGCTTCGGTATTGGTGAAATGGGCTTGACGTTCTTGTCCATTACAGTGGGAGTCGTTGTTTCCGTCATCGCCTATTACCTTTACCTTTATTATAAGGTCGAACCTGATATCGTCAAATATGGTCTTGGCGCACCAGAGAAACGTCTGATTCCGGCTATCTTCTCGTCCTTCTTTCTTCCCGCTGGCTTGTTCATCTTCGGATGGACTGGTAACGGAAGCATTCACTGGATCGTTTCTACTATCGGCATCTTTCTATTTTCGATTGGAGTCTTCATCCTCATGCAGTCTATCTTCGTCTACCTACCTATGGTCTATCCACAATATGCTGCTTCATTGTTTGCGGGAAATGATGCTGCAAGGTCTTTCCTCGCGTTCGCAGCTGTGATGTTTGGAAGACCTATGTACGTTGGTATGGGTATTGGACCCGCGTGCAGTTTATTGGGGGCGTTGACGGCAGCTTGTATTGGGGGTATCTTTGTGCTTTACTTATTTGGTGCACGCCTGCGATCGAGGAGTAAATTTTCAGCAAAATGATGCGATGTTGAGCCATCAAGCTGGATAGTGGGTGAAACTGCTGTGTTTAAGAGGTTCGACATGTTTGGGACATGTTAGGAACTTTAATCGTTGAAGGAAGGTAGTAATTTAACTAGGTGGAACTTTCGTCGTGTAATTGAGTAGACTATTCTATAGAAGCTTTGCCACTGTAAGAATTGAATTCGATCAGGACTCAATGCCAAATTTACCTTGCAATATAACCTTCAAGTCACTACCTGCCAGAATCTCTTCTTTCCGCGACACCAGCTCATCAACTGGCCAAGTCGAAGACACTACTCGCCCATTCAAGAACAATGAATGTTCAGTCGAGAGCCAAACGGCCATCGCCCCAGCCAGCTCAGGAGTATCTCTTGCAAATTTGCTGAAGCCCTCTGCAGAATCGAACGATTAGCAAGCGTGACGAGACTGGCAAGAGATTTAAGTCAACTTACCTGGCATAGTGTTCTGCATGTCAGTATTCACTGTGCCTGGATCCAGCGACACTGCCATGACGTTCTCCGCCTCAGCAGCAATGCACTCGGTAAATCGCATGATGGCCAACTTTGAAAGTCCGTAGGCCGACATTCCTGGTAGGACTACAATTCCCGCGCCGCTCGAAAGATTGATGACAGTGCCACGCTTACTATTGACCAGCTGCTTAAGGAAGGCACGGGTCGTCAAATAAGTCCCACGTAGGTTCGTATTCAATGTTTCCCACCAGGCGCTCGGATCGCTCGAAATGATTGCTTCAGCGGCAGGCTGTACACCAGCATTGTTGACCAAGACGTCCGCTGTTCCAAACCTTGATTTAATAGCCTGGAAGAGGCCGTGCAAGGACACCTCCTCGACCACACTGGCCGCGTATGTCAAGATTTCGACATTTGGATAGGCTTTTTGGATGAGTCCCAAGGCTTCATCGAGCTTCTCCTTGCGTCTTCCCACAAGAACGATAGCACGTGCATTCGCTTGAGCAAAAGCCCGGGCCATTCCTACACCAATACCAGTACCTCCACCCGTGATGATGATCACCTTGCCCTGTTGAGAGTGAGCAGGCAAGCTGGGATCGATGGCCGGGTATACATCTCGATAGATGTGCTCGGTGTATGCGAGCTGGCGGGCAAAATGATCTGGATGAAGTGCTGAAAAGTCCATCTCTAAAAGGGTCTTAAATTAATTTATAAGCCTACTAAGAATGTCAACTTTTATGCTCTTAACATTAGAGGCGGTTGGGGTTTGAAGCAGGGCTTCGTTGGATATAACAAGAAGGGTAAGTCGCGAGGAAAAAAATCATCAGGCTATGGGACTGGTAACAAGTTGAGCCAACCGAGAGGACCTATATTAATGTTGGCCATGATAACTTTAGTGTTCTACTACTCATCATGTTGCTTACCAATTAACTAAGTCAAGCCACATCGACAGTGTCGGTCAACCTAAGGTACCGTGGGTACGGCATGTTTATAGTCGCCCCAAAAAGGCAGCCAAGACACTAGCGTTGTCAGGCGAGGAACTGGCGGGGTCAGGTTTGTGCCGCACGTTTTCTCTCAGCTGATAGACCTCAGGTCACCGCCCTTTCCCAAAAGGTGTCGACTCGTGCCTAGATACTAATATATCTCCTATCACAATTTATCGCAGAAGTTCAATCTTGCCCCAGCCTGTCAAGTCAACTATCGTTGGGAGATCATTCAACTTCCTACGTTATGGTTTTCAACACGATTGTATGGGCTAGCTTGCACAAGTCTTCCACGTTCGGGGGTACGCCAGTGCCAGCGACCTTGAATACAGGTTATTCACGATCTAGGATGAACTGAGGGTCTAAAATAGTCCATACCAGACTTATCGGGTGTCTGAACCATCACCTAGAGGCGGATGCCGAATATTGCGGCCAAGATGGCGAGAGAAGTGGATAAACAAAAGTGCCAGCAGTAGAGGGTGCAAACGCATTTTCATGATGACGGGGATCTCTTTCACTCTCCAAAATACTGCACCAGCCACGTTGTACTCACACTATTGAGACTACAGTGCTTGCAGGAAAGTTACGCCCTTGCAGTGCTGAGTAGTCACTTTTCTAGCTTTAGAGTCGTCATGTCGAGCACTTCATCGCTCAACATCCACAACCCCATTCGCCATCACTCTTTACAACATGCTTAGCTCTACTACACTTACTCACATTCATGCTTTTAGCTTTGGAATTGATGGGCTCGTCATGCCAACAACGCCCTCTTTATCGCGAGAAGGCATGTACGAGAGCAGGACATCGATGGTTTCGTGTTTTGATGGCGCAGGAGCATGAGCGATCGCAGGCTTAGGGCAGAGACCATGATTATGCAGCAACTTGATGACACTCCATTGCAAGCTCACTAGTGCAGTCTATAGTGTATGCTGGAGTAACGAAGCTATTGCAATGCCGCTATGTTAACCAGGGTAACGGCAACCAAGACAAACCTTGGATTGCCTACCGTCTTCGGTTAATGTATGAGCGCAGGTCCACTACAATCTCCAGTAGTAAAGCTTGGTCAGCAATATACGGCAGATCTGATTCTGTCTACCAGTCCCCACAGCGGACCAAGATTGTCAAACTACTAAGCTATGCCGACAGTTTCTATAGTTCTCGTTCTTTCTAAGTCTGTCGTGGTTCGATGTGCACATAACCGAGTCTACGAGTTTCGCACTTGGCAGCGCTAGTGTCTTAGCTGCCCCTCTGGGAACATTGATCAGCTTCCTGATGCTCTAAACCGTTTGTAGAGCTCCAAACCAAATCAGTATAACTTTTTGAAGTAGCCACTGTGAGTGCCTATCTACATTTTCTCTTCTAGGTAGAGTATGGATCTGACTGTTTCCTGTTGTAAACTTCGACAATTCGGTAATCTGCAACAATCACAGTTCATCCACACTCTTCCTGGTAGTACTGTCTTTTATTTTGTCCAAGATTTGGTCAATCTTATATTGTTCGATCGTTTTAGCAGCCATGACCAAGATATTTGCTACTGGCACGACTGGCTATATCGGTGGCGATGCATTGTACGCTATCTCCACGGCTCACCCAGAGTACGAGATTGCTGCTTTAGTCCGCAGTACAGAAAAGGGTGCGAGAATTGCGAAGCAGTATCCAAGCGTTAGGCTGGTGTATGGAGGTCTGGATGATGTCGCTTTGATTGAGAAAGAGGCCTCAGAGGCAGACATCGTTCTTCGTAAGCCTTCATCATTCCCAAGAGGCTACTACAAAGTGCTGATATAACGAGCAGACTTCGCACATGCTGACCACGAACCTTCTGCCCTTGCCATCAGTAAGGGTCTAGCTGCTCGCAGTCAATCAAGACCCGGCTTCTTTATCCATACTTCCGGTACCGGCATTCTCACCTTCGAGGACTTGCAAGCCGGGACATTTGGAATAGCCTTTCGAGACAAAGTCTACAACGACTTGGAAGGAATCAAGGAAGTTACCTCGCTTCCTGATGCTGCAATTCATCGAAACGTGGACAAGATAGTCTTGGAAGCTGGGACGACCTTCCCTAGTCGTGTCAAGACAGCTATTGTATGCCCACCGACGATCTACGGCATTGGGCGTGGTCCGGATAGTCAGCGTTCTATCCAATTACCAGAATTATGTCGCCTGAGCCTAATTGAGGGTCAAGCTATTATGGTCAACCAAGGTTTGACATACTGGGGCCACGTCCACATTCAGGATCTCTCAGCGCTGTACCTAAAGCTAACCGAGGAGGCGGCAGCAGGCGGCGTAAAGGATGATGCTTGGGGTACAGAAGGCTACTATTTTTGCGAGAATGGCGAGCATGTCTGGGGCGAGGTCAGCCAGTGGGTGGCAGATCAAGGCAAAATGTCAGGATACTTTAAATCAAGCGAGGTCAAAAGTCTGACTGCGGAAGAGGCTAGTGAGAGGCGCTTCCACGGTCAAGGGCTTTGGGGGGCGAACAGCCGTGCGAGGGCGAAGAGAGCCAGAGAGGTGCTGGATTGGCAGCCGACTGCAGCAAAATTTAAGGACGAAGTTGAGACAACCCTAGATTTCGAGGCGGAATTGCTTGGACTAAGGACTGGCCTCGCTAAGGTCGCAGATAGCAACAAGTAGACCGCGATCCCAATATTCCACTTTACTTGTCTGTGTACTCAGTTGCTGTTAGCAACAAAATAGCATTCTAACGTCATCTAACGCCTAACGCCATTCAACGCCTAACGCAACTCCAAAACCGACCCTGCTCTATTCAATCTCTATCTACATAACGCACAGTAATTGTATCATCATCAGAATTCGATATTACAATCTCGAGATCTTCCTCTATAGGCTCTTGAATTTGTGAGTTAACTTGTCGCTTTTTGACATTGCAATATAGCTGTTTCCGCTGTTTTACCGCTTTAGCTTTCTAGGTTATTTCTATTACTTCATTAGTTGTATAGATAAATTTTCCCTCTAAAGCGACGCGCTTTGTTTTCCTATAGACCTTAGTGTCCTCTACTCTAGTATTCGCAGCGGAATGGCGACGCCATTCCGCGAATTTCCCAGCTACACCGTTGTTGCGCCATGGAATCGCGTCGCCATTCCACAGTCCTCCCACATTCCCCCATGTTGCGACGCGGAAACGCGTCGCCATTACTGCCCTAAGAAACGCGTCGCCAATTTCAAGTGCCCACTGCCACGGCGCTATACACCCTTTGTGCCACCTCCGATTACATCTATAGCCAATCTTCTGTACTACCCCTAGGCGCAAAGATTCCACTGCTTCTCAAAATGCCTAAGGCAAGTCTTACTAGCTGGGAGCATCTTACCGATGAAGTAGCTATACGCAGACTTGCTAGCCTACACCTTTTCCTAGACTTCAACAACTGCGCTATAATATGTACAGAGTGTGGATATGCACTTCAAACTTCGGACAGAACAGTGTCAAAACATATCTGCCAAGTCCATAAAGCACCTCTAGAGCAACGCAAAGGCCTCAATGCCTATATAAAGACTCTGGACCTGCCTGACCCAAATCAACTCGAATTGCTGCAAGATGGCTGCTCACCCTATCCGCACCTTCTCGTCCACACAGGCTTTGGTTGCAGACTGTGCAGGCTTCGATCGAAGAATTCAAAGGTCATTAGCACGCACATGTCTAAGACCCATAAGCAGGAGAGCAGGAATGAGTACTAGTGTAAACAGAACTTTCAAAGAGATCTACACCTGCAGAGCTGGACGCAGAATGGCCGTCGAGGTTACTGGATTGTTAGGCCAGAAGGGTCGACTGGCTCCGACAACGGCATTGATTGCTCGCCACGCCGTCGAGGGAGGGTTGCAGCACTCCGCGCAAGTGAGGAAGACCGCCTCGCTGCTGGGGATCGAGTTGCCAATGTGCAGGGTTCTGGAATGGACGAACTTGCGCTCACGAGTAACTGGATGCGCCAAACTAGCTGGGCAGAGACCCTCGCAGGTGTTGACCACGACCTACTGTTGCTGCTACGAGTTCAGCCGTCGCCAAAAGGGCAGGCTCTACAGGCCTATAGTGGCGGAACACAGACAGCTGTAAGCTGTGCGCATAATGAGGCTCTACTGTAGGCTGTCGGGCAGGCTACCGACCTGTTCTTCGATAGATGCAAGGACACATTGCGACACACTGATCACTCGCTACGTTGTTGGCTACGAAGCCAGGTCATTGGGCAGGCTTACAAGGCACCATTCAGTCTGCCTGGCCGGAAGAGAACCACTCAGCAATACTGTACGCTTTAGAAGAGTCTCATCTTCTTTACCCTTCGTCTATGCCAACTAGACAAGGTAGCTCGCGAGGAGGTCCTTAGCCTGAAGCTTTCATCTAGCCAGACCAGGGCTATAGATCGGGTATGGAATGTAGCTAAGGCTCAGTCAGACAGACCATGCGCGATAGACAAACTATCACTATTAGGGAGTGGCTGTATAGGGCAGGACGAGGAGATCGATAGCTCGATAGAGAGTGACACAGACGATACAGACTCTACTACTAGCTCTACTGACGACATTGGAGGGCTCACCTATCGCGGGCAAGATAGTATAATTCCCCTTCTGTATAGGCAATGAAGAAAAGACTAACAGGAATATAGCATACTGGCAGTCCAGCGCCCCGCTAGTGGAGAATGTCCTTGTAGATGCCGTAGGTGAGCTTTCGGCATTCCTCTGTAAGGAAGAATATGTAGATGGCAAGGCCACATCTACTATCCTAGTGTACTTTAGCAGTGTCTTAGGCATCTCCTCTAATGGTTCGACTTTCCACCGTGCACGAAACTACACTCCAAAGCTATCGGCTCTAGTCCACTACGCTCGCCTCTGTCTACTTGAAGTAACAGTCCCGCGGTTTGCGCACTCTTCCATTAGATAGGCCTAAAGGCCAAAGTCTGCGAGCCTAGAACTTTTTAATCGCAAGCGCGAAAGATACATGTGCTATAGCTACCAGGCGCCTATGAGCGAGCTGCTAGGACTCCGTGCTTATGGTCGTGCCATGTCTCGAACAGATGGCCTAGCCTTTCATGTCACCTAGAGTGATGACTTAGAGACACTGAGCTAGGACTCTAGAAAGCTAACTATGGATCAGCTAAGAGCACTTGGTGGCCTTGCTGTAGAGCGTGCAACTAAATCTATAGCTAGACTGATGTACGGACTTGTGCCGAATATTTCGCCTAGAGAGATCTACGACAGAATGTCTAACTAGGAGTAGGGTTACTCTTTCGTACAAGACCTAAGAAACGAGCTAAACGAGATCTATCTTAAACTACTAGATCGTGCATGCTTAGATCCCTAAGACAGTCTTATGGCGAGCGATCATTAGAACATGACAGCTGTACAGCGATATCTAGAAGAAGATGCAAGGCTGCTAGACAACATCATGCTTATAATGTATCTACGAACAGGGCAATGTCCCTGTATGACTGATCTATTGAGCATCGAGTGCTGCAACGGCCTGAGCAGTTCACGCGGAGTCTATGCCTACGATAGGTCTATCATCTATGTAGCCCGCCATTTGAAAGCTCGACGAAGCACTAATCAGGAGTTTCAAGTTGCTCGTACTCTAGCTAGACAAGACTCGGACATCCTAATCAACTACCTAGCCTTTATCCGTCGGCTATCTAACATGCTGTACAGAGTCTGTTTTAGTTACAAAGAGCCAAGGCGCCTTCTCTTCTCTTCTTTCAAGGGTCAGGAGGTCCTATACAAGGCGAGCGATCTCACGCGCGCCTTAAGGGGGCTGTCTAAGGATGTGTGTAGCACTTCCTTTAGCGTCTAAACATATCGCCAGCTCTCTATAGCGGTAACAGAGAAGCATGTCAAGCAAGCTTGTCGACCTTTCAATCAATACAATGATAGAAGTTTGACTACAGATCTAGACGTGGCATTTGCGTAGCAAAGTAGGCATCGGCCATTGCAGCGTGGGTTGAACTACAGCATTGACGATGTATACCCAGATTCATTACAACCTGCACTCCTACGGCTCTACTAGTAGGCATCTACAGAATGGCATAGATTCCTTCTCATTAACCACCAACATGCTCTAGACCCACATGCATCAGACTACACGAGTAGGAAACGCTCTATGTCGGCATGTATAGAACTAAGAGATGGAAAACGCCCATGTCTCTACACTACTAACAAGCAGGTCGTATATAACAGCTGTTATAATTAGCTCACGGCTTCGCGAAGAGATTCACATAGCATGTAGGCTATTGCATACACTACAGAACCTATAGCAATAGACTCTACAGATTGTAACCGTGTCTCTAAGCAAACGCTGTCTATGTAAGCGAAGGCAGGAGCTACCTTTATAGCTACTACAGCGTGTGAAGTCAAAGATGCTGCTAGCATACATTCTAATAGCCAAAAACGCAAACCTCTGCGAGTTACAAGGCGCGTGTCGGCGTTCACAAAGTGCAGCAAAGCTGATGTGCTAACCACTGACTACTTCCGACATAATAGTGAGTGGTAGATAGTAATCTGTAACGAGTGTAAATCCGTGGTATGGCCTACCTAGATTGCATCACACCTACAGAACGACTACTATAGGCTAGCAAGAATTGATGCGCTACGTATTACAGAACAAGTGAAGTCATGGCCTAGACTAATCCATCACTATAGCCAATTCGAGCTGCCTACATCGTTGGCGAAGCCCGTGCATGGGCTAGCTATATATAAGGATGGTCTACGATGCCGTCTATCATCTAATGTATGCAACCATGTTACTTGTAAGAAAGGAAGTATGACCTGTCATTGGAGTGATAAGCATAAATGGACACTTCGAAGTGGCGTGCAAGGTGGATCTAGGAGGAGTAAGGAATTAGTAGTAGAGCAGCGATTTTAGGAAGGTGCAGAACATGTATAGTGTCAGCAGTTTTTTAGGCAAGGTCAGCACTCGCAATACGTTGCACTAGTAGCGTGCTAAATGCAGCATCTTACAGAAATAAGGGGGATAGGTTACTACTATATGCTAAACAATGGCTAGCCAATACTTCGAGCATGACGATCGATGGCAGATATTGAAATGTAAAGAGTGCCAAATTGCCGTATAGCCCCATCAAGTACTGTCCTATCTACGGAACAAGCAGCACTAGTTGGCAGGCACTGTTACACAGCCCATTGCGGAGGAGGTCTAATCGTGGCCCAGGTTGATCCAATACAGCGGTCAATTGGAAGTGCCTACACTATTACTAGAACCCGTAGCTCAATTGGCCATACATATAGATAGTTTAAAGTGCATATTGTTGCCTAAGCAGTGCCATCATGTATGCTGCTTAAGGAGGTCCATCATAGAGCATTAGCAAAGCGAACACGGTTAGACTATCTACAATCGTAAGCAGGGCGAGTCAGGAGAGGTTAAGAAGCTAGCAGTGAAGCAGAGGTTTAAGCAAGCTACGTAACTAGTAAAGTGTCAGCGGTTTTTCGCACAGGGCCTATACTCGCAATATTTCGAGGTCCGTCTGCCGCAAGTGATAGACACAGATGAGGAGCAGCGTATCAATAACAGCAGCGAATCTATCTAGCAGAGAGCATGGGAGTGGGCCAACAAGACGTACGATGAGATTCAATCTAGCCAGACTATCTAGGAGGGCGAGAAGGACGAAGTCAACCTATAGCTACGACAGGCAGGGTGGGTCAAGTACTTAAAGGGATTAGAGCAGGAGGATTTGTTGTAGGCGGTACGGCAACCTAATCTAGATGCAGATGACTGCGAGCCCATAGAATGCGCCATTTGGCGGGCAATAGAGGATGTGGCAGTAGCTAGCTAGGAGAGCGTGCAGGACAGTAGGACAATGCTAAGAATGTATGCTATCCATACTGAAAAGGACCAGGTCAGGTACGAGCCATTACAGCTATATTAGAATGAGAAAGACATCTGGCGGCGATGCAATGCATGGTAGTAGATGTTGATGTTTTTCGCACAAACCTAGCGAGAGCATAAATGGAAGAGTCCACAGTACTAATTTAATCTAAGGCAGCGTAAGGCATAGCAGACACTAGTGCTAGAAGCGGAGAGGGAAGCGTAGTAAGATAAGTGCAATGAAGACAGATGCGACGATATAGTAGATGGAGAGAGCACCTATAGTAGGGATACAAGGACGCACGAGCAGGTAGACAGCGAGGGCAAACGCAAGGCCCTATTAACACTCATCTAGCGGGCATGCTTAGATTTTTGCATCGAGTTAATGAACTAGACAGTGCACTGTAGGGAATATGACTGCGCCATGGTGTGTGCTATGGCTGTGTTAGGAGTGAACCCGTTCTATAGCAGTTAGAGAGATCTAGAGTCGTACCTACCCATCATCTTAGCTATGATAAAGGTGGCCTATTTCATGATTGTGCGTAAGGCGGTTAAGCTAGCACATAAGGGTGACGAGTACGACGAGGACGATGGGGGTGACTTTAGCCCATGTAGTAGCCCATGCGATTTCGACAGTGACAGTGGGTATAGGAGTGATAATACCTAATCTAGTAGCCTAACGAGATCTAGTAGCCTAGTAAGGCCTAGCAATCTAGCGAGATCTAGTAGCCCTATGTTCAGTAGCAGCCCTAGCATAGCAATGAGTCGTCGCAGCTAGGCTAGTAGAGGTAGCTAGGCTAGTAAGGGCAGCAAGACTAGTCGTGCTAGTGTACCACCACATCGAAGCAGCCTAGAATAGGTTCGCATCATGATAGACAGCTTCATAGTACGCTGTACTAACAGCCCTATCGACTGGTTGCTAGACTTGCGGGCGTATAGGATGAAGATCTATTACAACACCACGACCTAAGGGCATGTTATGTAGAAAAACAAGTACGAGCTGCAGTATAAGGATTTGAGTTTTACTATAGCCAAGTTCCGTAGTATGGTCCACTAGCTACAGTCAGAGGCCTAAAGGGTGTTGCTAGAGGATTTGATGTTTATCAAAGACTAGGGTGACATCCCTAACATCCTATGGGAATTGCTATATGATGACCTGTCTAATGCTAGTGTAGAATAGAACTTCATCTAGGACTAGCGTAACAAGTTGCTAGTCGATAGTTAGTCATAGTTATTTAAGCGTATCCAAAATGACCCTAGTATCCGCTAAAAGTTCGTCAGGGCTAACACAACATCTAGCATAAGTAAGGAGCGTATGGCAGACTTTATGCAAGTAGTGTCACTGCTTCGCGGACTGCTGTTAGTACTGATTCACATTGCTAGTAGACAGCTAGCGCGAGGAACAGAGATCCTAAGCATACGTCACTAAAACACTAGCTAAGGGGGCTACTAAAATCTGCTCATCGAGGATGGGCTAGTAGTGATTGTCACCTAGTACAACAAGCAGTACATGGTCACAGGTGATGTTAAGATCATCTATTAATATCTACTACGCGAGGTTAGCGAGTTAGTAGTATGGTATTTATAGTTAGTGTTGCTATTCGTAGAACGTATAGAAGCCATGTTATGGCAGAAGGACTAGGCATCGTCGCATTTATGGCCTGCAGATGTCGATAGGCAGGAGTGGACGACAGACCGCATAACTAATGTCATGAAACAAGCCACTATAGTAGGCATGGGCCAGGCGATTAGCATACATCCATATCGAGAGATTGCCATCGCAATTAGCCAGGAATGGGTACAAGGGCCAACGCAGTTCTAGCGAGACGAGGATAAGGAGAGCGTAGAGTAGCAGCAAGAGAACATCATAGCCTACACTACAGATAAGCAGGCCACGTACACCCCCTAGATTGCTAGGGCGATTTATGCATAGAACTACATAGAGATATTAGGTGTAAGTACAGACATCTAACGACGGTTTCGTATAGTCAGTATAGACTAGCATTGGTTTTTACAGTTCGGGTCGTAGTAGGAGCGAGATTGTGGAAAGGATCTAAAATGTAAGCGATGTCCATTCGAGGAGGATGCTAGCGAGGAGTAGATGGAGCAGCGTATCTGTTTAAGGCGGATAGATGCTAACGCTGTATTAAAACGCATAATAGAGACCGAGGTATCATTACGTAGCGTACAGGGCGAGGCTTTACAGGCGATCTAAGCAGGGAAGAGTCCCATCATCGTAGTTATGCCTACAGGGTTAGGCAAGAGTACGTTATTCATGTTGCCTGCGTAGGTCGAGTCCCATAGCATCACTATCGTAGTAGTCCTACTAGATAGGTTACGGAGCGACATGTTGTTCCAATGTGAGCAGCTAGGAATCCGTTGTATAGTGTAGGACGACTAGCGGCAACCTAACAGTACATTGATTGTGTTAATCACTCCTAAAAAGGCGATGGACGAGATGTTTGCCACATATCTCTAGCGTATCTAGGAGACGCGGCAGTTAGATCGGATTGTAGTAGATGAATGCCATACGATTTTGAATGACTAGGTCAGCTTCTAGCAGCGACTGTAGCGGATAGGCGAACTAGTAGTAGCGGAGACACAGATAGTGTTATTGACAGCAACACTGCCGCCTAGCTAGGAAGAGAAGCTGTTCTAGCGAATGTATTGGCGGCGTGAAGAGGTGCACATAATCCAGGCGTCGACTATACGTAAGAACATCTAGTACAGTGTAGTGGATGGTGGTCGAGGTCAAGGCGAGTGAGACGTAGTGCTAGCTAGGACAGTGACGGGATTTTGAGAGAGACCCAATCGCCAGCAGGCAAAGGTGTTGATCATGTGCAATAGCAGGCCTAGTATAGAGCAAATTGCAGCGTTAGGACAGTTTCTGTGCGAGTATTATCATGCCTAGATGTCTAGAGAGGCTAAGCGTGAACTGTTAGATGATTTCTAGCAGGGGCAGTTCCATGTAATCGCTGCCACTAGTGTGTTTAGGGTCGGGATCGACATTAGCGACATTAGATTAGTAGTACATTACGATGACCTGTAGGACATGTTAGATTATAGGCAGACTAGCGGACGTAGTAGGCAGGATGGATTGCCCACATAAGCGGTGATTATCCGTAGAGGAATTAGTAGCAGCGATGAGTTAGTGCAGCAGTATATTGATCCTAAGCAGAGGCAGTGCTGTCGTGTATTAATCGATAGGTATTTGGACAGCGATAGTAGCAGGGTGTCATGTCAGGGCGATGAGCAGGCATGTGACATTTGTTAACAAGGCTAAGCAAATACTAACGAGTAGATCGCAGAAGCGTAGCAGATGCAGCAAGTGATGACCTAGACCTAGAGCTAGACCTAGATAGAGACCTAGAGCCGGACCTAGATAGAGACCTAGAGCCAGACCCAGAGCCGGACCTAGATGTAGATCTAGACACAGATTCAGACTGTAGGTCATACACAGACATAGGAAGAAGCCGATCGAGATCATGCTGCCTATAAGCGAGAGACAGTTCGTCAGGAATTGCAGTTGCAAGACTAACAACAGGCGGCCCTACAGGCACGTCGTGTATAGCAGACCTAGGGAAGTGCCATAAGTCAAGCGGAAATCCAGCGATGTTTAGAGCGATGGAAAAGGGTATGCGTAGTTTGTCGGGCCCATAGACGTGATCACTATCACAGCATTAGCAGATGCTATTAAGTCGAGAGCGTTAAAGCAGAGGGGGAGAGGAAGGGATAGCAGGGAAGGGATAGAGTCAAGTATAAGGCAGGATCAGCTTGTTATTGATATAGTGTACCGCAGCAGATATGTAGGCAAAACAACGAGGCAGGTGTACTGCAAAGTAGTAGGTAGTGCTAGTATTATAGAGTGATTATTAGGGTAGTAGTAGGTATTAAACATAGGTTCCCACAGGTATAGCAAGGATAGATAGAGCGAACCCGTAGACGTAGGTATATGGCAGACAACTGTGGGATTACGAAATAGTTTAGAGAGTCAGAGAGGATAGAAGGGTTAGAATGTAGCCGGATTTTATGTGGATTTATATAGATGACGTAGGAGATAGAAGCAATAGAAGAGAATAGGTAGATAGGATAGAGGGGAGAAAGGACAGCAAGATTTTCAAGGGTAGAAGATAGCGTAGCAGAGTTTGTAGTCAAGAGGTAGGAAAGAGGAATTATAGAAGGGGGTTGTAAGTAGGATAGTCGATCTAAAGGCGTAAGACAGAGGTGCAATGTAGAGGAGAATGTAGGGGAAAGGGCCCTAGGCTATAGCTTTGGCCAAAGAAGATAGATAAAAGTAGAGGGTTAGTACAAGAGGGCGTTGTAGGTAGAATAGCCGATCGCTAGCCCAATGTAGAGGTCAGATGCAAAGGGTAGAGGTGTAGTTAAGCAGTACAGAAGGGGATTGTAGGTGGGACACCTAATCGCCGGCCTAATGTAGAGGTCAGATACAAAGGGTAGAGGTGTAGTTAAGTAGTACAGAAGGGGATTGTAGGCAGGACACCCCTAGGGCGAAGGGCGTAGGAGGAAGTCAACATAGGGTAGGAGGAAGTAAGATAGGTAGTAGGAGGGGAAGAAGGGGTTTAACCCCTAGGGCAAAGTGTGTAGGAGGAAGTTAAGGTAAGGTAGGAGGAGGTCAATCCCTAAGGCGAAGCGCATAGGAAGAAGTTGATATAAGATAGGAAGAAGTAAAATAGTATAGCAACAGGAGGAGGAGAAGAAGGTTAGATAGAAGTAGAAAGGATAAAGTATTAAGAGTAAAGTATAGAATAAGTAGAGAGTAGAGAGTAAATAGTAGAAAGTAAAGAGTAAAAAGTAGAGAGTAGAGAGTAAAGAGTAGAGAGTAGAGAGTAAAGAGTAAAGAGTAAAGAGTAAAGAGTAGAGAGTAGAGAGTAAAGAGTAGAGAGTAAAAAGTAGAGGGTAGAGTAAAGTGTAAAGAGTAGAGAGTAAAGAGTAGAGTAAAGAGTAGAGGGTAAAGATAGTAAGTAGAGAGTAGGGATAATAGGTAGAGGGTAAAAATAGTAGGTAAAGAATAGAAGTAGTAAAGTAAAGAGAGTAAATAGAGAATAGAGAGAGTAAAATAGAGAAATTAAAGTAAAGAGTGTAAGTAAAGGAGATAAAATAAGGTAAAGAAAGTAAAGTAAGGAAAAAAGAGTAAAGAGATGATATTAAAGTTAAGATTAAGTAATATAGAAGACAAAAAGGTAAGTAGATATATAAATAATAAAAATAATAGTAGTTATAGTAGTCATAATAGATAGAGTATAATAGTTATAAGAGGTAGTAGTTATAAGAGGTAGTAGTCATAAAGTAGAGGTTATAAAGTAGAGGTTATAAGGAAGAAGAAGAGTATAAAAAGGAGAAAGTAGAGTATAAAAGAGAAAGAAGAGAGAGTAATATATAGAAGAAAGAGTATAAAGGAGAGAGAGTAGTATATAATAGGAAGAGTATAAAAGAGAGTAAGTGGTATAGAGAAAAAGATATTAAATATAAAAAGAGGAATATAAGTTATAGAAGGAAGAGTATAAAAAGGAAAGTATAAGTTATAGAGATTTTAATATAAAGAGAAGAGTATAAAGAGAGGTATATATAATATAAAAAGAGGGATATAAAGTATAAAAGAATAAGTAGGGTTATATAGAAAGAAGAGTATTTAAAGAAAAGGTTAAAAATAAGAGTATATAAAATATAAGAAAGAGAAGGTAGGAAATAAAATATAGTTATAAAAGATGTAGAATAATAGTTATAAGAGATATAGAATAGTAATAAATATAGTAGTTATAATAGTTATAAAAGGTATAGTATAGTAGTT
>MU003890.1:0-37426 GCA_010093785.1 Polychaeton citri CBS 116435
CCCCCCCCACCCCTCCCCATTGCCACAGATGCTTATTGTAAGAATGAGGGTGGATGTACAGTATGCATTCTAGAAGCGTCATGCGGCCATCAAGGCAGCCAGCGAGCCAGGCCAGCCAACCAGCGAGGCCCTGCTCTCTACGATCGAGTGAGAGGTGTGCAGTAGTAGTGAGTGAGACGGCTGGACGGAACACGATACGTGACGCTACGGCATAGCGATACAAAGGGGGGCAGGCGTGGGCTTGGGGTAGGTTCGCGCCACTGGAGTGACTGCAGCAGCAGTACACGAGCCGTGAGTGGACGAAAAAGAGCACAGGCGAAGGAGCGGAGGCGAGGAGGAATGGGGATTTGACGTGCATGAACATGAGATGATATGATGCCATGCTCGTTGGCATGTGGCATGTGGTGGATGTAGTAGGTGGTGGTAGGACTGTGTGCTACTGTAGGGTGGGTGGGAAGGGTACGGAGTTACTGCTGCCACCACAGTACTATGCGCTGTGTATGTATGTATGTATGCAGGTATGTATGTGTGTGTGTGTGTGTGTGTGTGTGTGTGTTCGTGTGCGTGTGTATGTATGCACACAGCACCGTGTAGGGACGGGGTGCTGGGCGACTGACACAAGGGACTGCGAAAGCTGTGGGCAGCGGCGGCGACGACAGGGAGGGGACGGGAAGGCGGCAGAGGTCGGGAGTTCATGCGCGTGCGAATCATGCGTGTCTCTGATGCGGATGCATGAATCTGCGGCAAGGCTGGATGGGATGGAATGGGATGGGATGGCAGGCTATTGTTGTCGTCGTTGTTTCTTGTTGTCATTGTTGTCGTCTGTCGGACGCACAAACAAGGCCAGGCCCCCGTGTCTTGTTTCGTGGTTCGTGGTGGCCAGCTGTGGTGATGATTAATATCCACAACCACAACCACAATCCCTACAGGCGCGACGAAGGGGGGAGAGGTTCTCGGTTTGAACACGACGCGCGCTTGGAGATAGAGGGTGAGGCGGAAGTCAATCGCAACGGATTCTCTACATTCAATCGATTCTAGACCTGGCGCCGATGGCTGGCAGAGAAAGGTCCATTTCTCTCTCCCTCTCTCTCTCCTTCAATCTTGCTTTGCATGACTAGTGTGGCTCGACGGGCCAATGTGGATTATCATTTATTGTTTCCCTTTCCTCTTGCATCTCTGCCTCGCTTGCGACAGGTCAACAATGGACCGAAATGCCTCAAAACAAGGCTTTTGGGAGAGGAAGAGTCCTCTTTGGGAAGATGGTCAAAGCTGGCATTTGGTTCCGGACAGCTGATGAAGGAAGGCTGTGGGTAACGTGGACGAAGACAGGACGGGGTTTCTTTCCTTTCCTTTCCTTTCGTCTCCTTCCCTTCCCTTAGTAGTCACACACTAGACGGACGGATGGGACAGGTCGACGACAGACAGACAAAGCACACATGGACGGAGTTCGTTTGTAACGGAATACACATGCGAGGGAGCGGTTGTGATACGTCAGCCGTCCATGCCACGACTCTCTGTTGTCCTCTCACTCACACACACACACAAATACATATCCGGGCCTTTGCTTCTTCCGGAGGGGGGGGCGCGGGAAAAACAGCCAAGAGATGCAGAGGCAGAGACCGCCGGAAACGAGATTATAGGCTCAAGTATAGCGCGGGATGTCGTGATTGGTAAAATGTGACAGGACTAGAGGGTGGGTCCACATGGGCTGGTGTGGCGTTCCATTAGTGAATTGGACCGGCGGATGCGAATGTGGATGTGGATGTGGATGTGGATGTGGATGAGGAAAAGAGGGGGGCGGCTCAGTGGGGAGGGAGAGGAGCACAGAGGCGGGACAAGAGAGAGAGAGACAGAGAGAGAGATGGATCGAGAGACAGAGTGACAGAGTGCAGACAGACAGAGTAGAGCAGGAAAAAAACCATGATAGAAGCTTTGGAGGTGCTGCTCTGGTGCATGCAGCAGTGCATCGACTGTGCATTAGCAGGGGGAGCCGTTATGCTAGCTGCTAGAGGTAGGCTAAGTTAGGTTACCGTTGCACACTCGAGTCTGTGTGAACAGAGAGGCTCCTCCCACTGCCCACTCACGCACACGGGCGCCTTAGACACCTCAGCCACCCACCCAATCCAATCCAATCCAATCCAATCCAATCC
Organism: Polychaeton citri CBS 116435; assembly: GCA_010093785.1. NCBI lineage: Eukaryota > Fungi > Ascomycota > Dothideomycetes > Capnodiales > Capnodiaceae > Polychaeton > Polychaeton citri. The sequence goes on from MU003890.1 coordinate 2,151, forward strand.
ACTCCAACCCACTCCGATCCAACCCATGCAGCAGCAGTTGCAGCACCACGCCCGCCGCGTGGACATTAGAGTTGGGCCGAGGGCTTTTGCTAAGATAAGGATAGCGTCCTCATGCACAGCTGGTGAAGTGTGTTTCGAGTTTCCTTGGTGCGACCGTGACTAGGCCTCTCCACTCAACGCGCGCCATCTTGCAAACGCCTTCGCCAATGGGTCCCCCGGTCCTGTTCCCTTGCCGCTAGCACTGCAACTACGCTGTAGGGAGACAGATAGAGAGAGAGAGAGAGAGAGAGAGAGAGAGAGAGAGAGAAAGGGACGGAGGGGGAGAAGAGAGAGCAGAGATGGGAGGAGGCGTGCGGTAGAGCCAGTGTGCGTGCGCATCAAAGGCTGGCGGCGGGTGGGGGATCGAGGCGGTGGTGGTGAGGGTGGTGGTGGTGGTGGTGGTGATGGTGGTGTGTCGTTTCTTGCCTTGCCGGTCTCCTGCCCTACGGCACAGCCTGTATCCTGTATTGTGCATGGAGGAAAAGCGCGCTTTCATGGAAAGGGAAGGGGATCTCGTCGAGGGGGACTACTGTAGGGAAGGGATTAAAAATAATACACATAGCAATAAACAACACCACCGTCACCGATCGGTGTGAGAGACGGAGGGAGGGAGAGGGAGAGAGAGAGAGAGAGAGAGAGAGACGCGAGGGTGATGGGAGGGAAAACGAGTGAGGCCTCGATAGTGATACCTCCCACTCTCCGTCTCGTCTCGTCTCGTCTCTGTCGCGCTCCCTTCCACTCTCTCGCATCGTCCCGATCATTTACCATCTCCTGCTAACCACTGCCCACTGCCCACTGCCCACTGCCACTTACTACATCTAAGACAGTACCCTTCAACCTCTCTAACCGAGATACCGCATCCTTCAACTGGTCTGGCTTAAGGCTCGATGATCAAAACTCTATACACCAGCACTACCTTGGCCTGCATTCGCTATTGTTGACGTTTATTATACCACCACCTGGCCGGCTCGCCTCTCTCTCTGCTGCTGCTGCTGCTGCTCCAGAACACACTCACGCTCACACTCACACTCACACTCATACTCGCACCCTCTCCCACACCGGCATCGCATATCCACCTCCACTCAATCGTTCAGATCCATCACATCCATCCAGCTAGATCCGCATTCTGATACGCGGCCGGTGCTTTTGCGCAGGCCCTGGGGGGCTGATCGTGTAAGTCAAGCTACTTTCGTATTACTTATACTCTGCCTCTACCCTTACCCACACCACCACCCAGGTCAACCCTCTTGTCCTTTTTAGCCTTTCCTTGCTGCACCCAGCTAGTGAACCCTCAAGCATCCCTCACACAGGACCTAGACTCATAGCGATTCGCATCGCACGCTCTGCACACTCGCATCTACTCACGTACGCACACACCCCTCCCCTCCACCCTCGTCGGCAACCGCTGTGGCTCCCCCCCCCCCAAAACCCTCCCCCACCGAGTCTCCCTCTCCCTCTCATACACGCTCACACACACGCACTACTACCACACGTACATACATACATACATACATACACACGCACACTGCGTTTGCACACGGCTGCTTTTTCCGCTCCACTGCAGCTCTCTGCTTCGGCTTACTCGCCACATTTCCCTGCCCATCATCAACCTTCCTGCACGCCCGTTGAACACTGGCGCGCCTCACAAAACCGCTACCTTAATTCTCTCTTTGCCTTGCCTTTTGCCCTGCCCTACCATAACCAACCCTGCCCTACCCTAATCCACCAGCCCTGGACTACTACACTACACTACGCTACACTACACTACACTACACTACGCCATACTATACCACACATCCCCAACCTTAAAGAACAGACGGTTCGCCAATCACTTTCTTGGATGCCTTAGGCTCGCCACTCGAGCGACCTCATCCTTCTGCCATCCCATCTTCACACACATACACAGACATACACACATCACCTCACTTTACAAGCCTTTGCCGCTGCTGCAAATCGAAAGGGATCTTTGCCACGTCGGTTGCATATCTAACCATACCACCTCGTGCATCTCTAGTCGACGCTCGACGACGAAATCCGACGACACACACAGACACACACAGACACACACGCGCACACACACATACGCTCACTTTGACACGCGACGCAACGCTTACGCTACTGCATCTCACATCCACTGGCTGTGAGCCAACTATTGGCATGGTGCGTTCCTCTATCTCTCTTTACTCTTCGTCTCGTCTCTGTCCCTCCTCCCTCCCTCTTCTGTTATAGACGGGCCTGCTCGTCTGTCGCCAAAACTCACTCCCTCTCTCTCTCTCACGCCTACACACACCTACACACACGCACATCACATCCCGCCCACATCGGCACTGGGGATCGATTTTGCCTCACTACCGGACCTTGGATCCCACCAACCAGAACCTAACTTTCGACAATCCCCGACCTCCGGCCCAAACCCTTCTTCGGCTCTAGGCTACTTGACTAGCCTACCTGGTATACCATTGGACTTCAGCCTTCATCCCTGCTCGCACTGCAGCATCGAAAACCGTCACGCTGCGGACGCACTGCGTGTATGCTTGTACTACCTGCCTCTTCTTTTTCTTCCCGCTGCTCTCTCGCCTGGCCCTTCTCCCGCCTACCACGCACGCATCTGCTCACGACATCCACGCGCACCCTTCAACGCTGCACAACCCGCCCGTCCCCCCTTCTTCCATCAGGATACGCCTTTCCTGTACCATATTAATCGTTCTGGGCTATCGTCTTTCCACCCTTCCCTTCCCACCAAACACATTTGACACGTCCCGGTTTACTCTTGGGCCACTACTTGTCAGAACCAAAAGGAAAAAGGAAGAAGAAAAAAAAAAGCAGGATCCCTTTCGATCCGTCATCACCTGCAGCTCTCTAACGCTGTTGCTTGCAACCCGTTAGTGGAGCCTTTCCCTCCCCCGCTGCCCCTCCTAAGGCCCTCTCCCTAGTACACACATCAAATCCTTTGCAGCTTTGACGACAAGACCACTACTGCACAAGGCCATCTCCCTACCCGGACCCTAGCCTCACCACGTTGGCGACCCCCATTCAACCACTTCCCTGTCCTTGTCTGTGGGAGAGGAAGAGAAAGAGAGAGGCCTGCCGCTGCCACTGCCACGCATCCTGTCCTCTCGTACTACGCGCCCGCCCTCCTGACGCCCGCTTGGCTCTATCGACAAGGATCCCACGCCTATCAGAAATCGAAACAGTTCACATTCACATTCACATTCGCGTTGCATGCATACACATGCATATCTCTTATAGCCCGTCGCGTGCTTCTGACCCAGTCACGAAAACTAACCTCACCCCCCGATTCAGAATCAACCCAATGCTGCGCAGCAGGGCATCCCTACACTCCAGCATCAACATCAACATCAACAGCAACAGCAACAGCAACAGCAACAGCAACAGCAACCACCACACCCTCCTCACAACCCGAGGACTGCTGGCTTGATCCAGACTCACCGACCTCACTCGCCACATTCCCCTCACCACTTCCAACCCCCATCGCACAGCGGCTATATATCGCCACATTCATCCACTCCCTCCATACCCCAGCACCACCAATCGCCCTACATCTCCAACTTGCCGGGTGTTCCTCATCAGCACCCGAACGAGCAAGCCTTCTTTGCTGCCCACCCTAGTCCATACAGCACCCACAGTGCAGCTGGCAGCTACGCTTCTTCAGGTAAGTAAGCAAGCCCTGGGGATTCGTGTTTCGATCGTCCCCCTCCCTTCCTCAGGACGACGTCGGTGTAAGCTTTGCTGCTCGTATAGGCGGATTTTGCCAGCCCAATCCGTTGATGCTAGACATGCAACGGTCCCGCACTGCGAGCTCTGTCGAATATCCTTGATCAGTTCACTGACAAGGGACGTATCTAGAGACCCAACCAGACCCGATGGCTGCACAGGCTGCGATGAGCCGGCAACAGTTCCCGCCGATTGCCAGCTATCAGACTCCACAGTCCAACTCTCCAGCTTCCATCCATTCTCCACAGACAGACGCCCAGGGCAGGCCGATCTACTCCAGCATCCCCTCGATGCCTCAGGCCATGTACTATCAGACCTACCAACCCCAGCAACAATCGCCATACAGCCAACCCCAGGCCTATGCACAGCAGCAACAGCAGGCCTACCACCCGGCGACGACGGCGGCGGCGCCGGGAATGCTCGCTTCATACCAGCAACACCATCACCAACAGCTGCCGCCTGTATCTCAGCCACATCAGCCTAGCCATCCCCAACCACCTCAGATCGATGCAAAACCACCCCATCCACAATCCCTTCCGAGGCCCCCTTCGTCGGTCGGCCCGCAAAGCTCCCCACAGACTCCCTCAGGACCAGGTATGTCCTTCTCATCCGCTGGTTCTGCAGGGCCTAATCCGAACGCAGCTCCTGGCCCAATACCTGCAACCACCCCTCTAGTCGTCCGCGAGGACAACAATGGCGTACAGTGGATCGCGTTCGAATACTCGAGAGATCGGGTCAAGATGGAGTACACGATCCGTTGCGACGTCGAATCCGTCAATCAAGACGAATTGAGCCAGGACTTCAAATCCGCAAACTGCGTCTACCCCCGGGCTTGTGTAGGCAAGGAGAATTACAAGGGCAACAGATTGGCTTACGAGACCGAGTGCAACACTGTCGGGTGGGCGCTGGCACATCTCAACCCAAACCTACGCGAGAAGCGTGGCCTGATCCAGAGAGCCGTTGACAGCTGGAGGAACAGCAACCGAGATCCAAGGCTGAGAAGCAGACGCGTCAGGAGGATAGCGAAGATGCACAACCGCAAGACCACCCAGCCAACAGGCCCTGCACTGCCAGGCTCCCAGCTACCTGGTCCTCAAGGGGTTCAGGGATTACATGGCATGCCCCCTTCCGCTCGCCCACCAGGCATGCCTATCCATCATGGCATGCAACACCACGGCGATGGCAACGACGCTGCGGGCCACGACGATGTCACCGGTATGTTCTCCCATCAAATGTGATTTGACGAGATACACGCCTGCCACTCTACACACGCGAATCTTGCTGCTACTGCTGTTGTTGTTGTCGTCTGTTGTTACTGTTGTTGATCAGATGGGGACGACTTTCTGTTTTCTGCACATGCACACGCCTCGCGCTGGTTTTTTTTATTTTTTATTTTTTTTCTATTTCCATGACGAATATTCTAGCGATGACCTTTTGAATTCCCTTGTAAGAACCTGTTTTGTACACTACACGCAACCCGTACAGCAAGAAGCAAACCTTGATGATCTGGCGCTCTTGGGGGCGAAGAGCCCCTCCCTTTTCCCTTTTCCCTGTCGTTCGGACCGCTGCTCAAGCGCTGGTCTCTGTTGAAAGTGGTCGGGTCACGTCTTGGGACGCGTCTTGTTGTTTTCGCGGCATGCATTGATATCCCTGCAACATGTCTTACATCGGTACCCATGCTCTAACCCCTTTACATCTCAAACAAGAAATGATCGTTTTCTCTTTCTTCTATAAGACGATTGTACCGAGGCTGACCAATGGTTTTCTTTTTTCTAATGATCTACAGCGTCGAATGAGTACAGCAATGCCTCTGCACACCACCATTCCGCTCACCAGCCGCCCTCAGCAGGCCGACCCGACCTTGTCGCCTCGCCGAACACATCGGCCGGCGCGGCACGATATGCCCACAACTTCTACCCGACGTACCCCCAGCAGCCGGCTCAGACGCTGCCGTCAAACCTCCCGCCACCCCCAATCCCGTCCGCCGTCTCGTCCGGCCAGATGAGGCCCATGCATCGTCCGCAATCCTCCACAGCAACCACCTCAGGCGGCCGCATAGAGGACGCCAGCGAGGAGGAGATAGTCTCCCAACAGCACCTGTTCGGCGACCTGCCGGAAGCCAAGCGTCGCAAGTTCATCCTCGTCGACGACAACCAGCGCGGCACCCGCGTCCGGGTCCGCGTCATGCTCGACCAGGTCAAGATGGACGACATGCCCGACGCGCACCTACGCACCAACGCCGTCTTCCCGCGATCTTACTTCCCACGCCAGATGCGCTCGCCGAGCGGCAGAGCCGGTGGCGCGAACTTCGACGAGGACGAGGACGACCTGAGCGATAACAATGCGGACGCGGACGCCAGCGAGCGCGTGAGGGGCAAGACGCTCGTCCCGGTATCCTTGATGGACGGCAGCGAGACGAAGCTGTCGGTCCCCCGCATGGCGAAGTCGCGCCGCGTCAAGGAGGTCTGTCTCAACGAGCTTGGATACCGCATGAGCTGGGGCCAGGCCAGGACGTTCAACGGGCGGACATTGTTCTTACAGCGATCGCGTGAGTATTTCCCCTCTGTTTTTCCTTTAGTTCGTGTTTCCTTCCCCCTCCCGCATTGTGGACGATGACGATTGGAGAAAAGGAAAAAAGACGCAGACCATGCTGACTCTTCGATTTTCCCCAACTAGTCGACGCCTACCGCAACAAGATGCGCAGCACCATGCTCGCCAACGGCAACACGGACGTCGCCTCGCACTTCGAGACCCGCCCCGGAAAGCGAAAGTGGCTTGAGCGCAGCAGCACTGCCGGCGGCAATAGCAAGCAGCAGCAGCAACAGCGGGCTAGGGCTTCGTCGCCGCCGGCGCAGATCAGCTAGATGGGGCAGATGTCTGGCTCGCCAAATTGTCGGTTGTTAGATGTTTATACACCCAGCATCGGCAGGATCGTCATCGCTGTGGTCTTGCTTATGACCAACTACGATCTGAAGTGCTTTTGACATGGAAAGCACGCATTTCTGATAGTGCTGCTGGGATACCATGACACGCCGATCGGACTCCGTCCACTACAAACCAATTCCTCTCTAAAGGAAACAGGAAATGAAAGGGGGGAAAAACAAAGGGAAATAACGAAACTTGTACAGTCTTTTGTGTGAAACGAATGGGACGAAACTAACAAAAAAGGGAAGCGAAGAAAAATGAGACACGAGGGAAATGGGAGGCCTACCTTGCGGACAATTTTAAAGGACACTTGCATCCATCTACCATCTCTGTCATTTAGCGTGAGGAGGAACAAATTGCTTGACTTGCCTGCTTGTTCAACCCCACTGTAGCATCGGTCTTATCTACTTCGCTGAGATGTGTGTATGTTATTTTTATGTTTATTTTCCATCTCACCTTGCAACAGAACGAGACTGGTGGGATCTTTGCTGATTTGACATTAGTGTGCGCGGTCCTCGTTTACTTATGGTTGTAGTGGGGGTTTTCTCTGAAAGTTCCTTCTCTACTGTCAGTATTGCTCTGTGATAATCGTTGATGCGCTGTTTAAGTGTTGGGAGGCTGAGGGTTTGGGTCAGGACTCTATATTTGGGATGACAAATTCGTACAGGATAGAAGGTGGATCTTTTTTTTTAGGGGTCTTTCTTTCGTTGTGTTATGCAAGGGAGAATCAGCGTTGGAACTTGCCCTTACTTCGTAGTGTAGTGATAACGCGCTGCTGGGGCCATCTGATCTGAGGGGAGGGCGGTTTTGAGCCGTGATGTTGTTGTCTATCCTCTCACGAAATACTTGGGTATCTTTGATTTCTGATCCAATTCCAAAAGCAGCCTGCAATAGTCAAAATTGGCTACAGCAGTGTATGGGGCTGTATGGCAGAGAGGCTTGCAACATTCCGTTCATCAACTTATAATGGCAACGCGGACAGAAGAAGTCTAACCACTTCAATATCTCTTTGAGTGACAAACTGTTGCTATGTACAAGTATCGAACCTGGTCGAGGAAGTGTGAAACATTCTCGCCACCTCAAAAATGACCCCTGACAGACTTTGGCACATACAGCTCCTCCAAGAACGCCACATCCTCGTCCGTCAGCGCCTTCTCGCTCAAGCCTTCCACATCGTCAATCCTGATGGGAGAATTAAACCCGACGATCGGCGACAGCCCTTTGCCCTTGCCCTTGGCCAACAACCACGCCAGCGCAACCTGGCTCATCTTCCACCCCTTCCGCTCCGCCAGCTCCTGCACCCGTCCGATGATCTCCTCGTCGACCTTGCTCATGCTCGAGTCCATAGGGCTAGGCATCTTGGAGCGCGACGAGTCCCTGTAGGCTGCCGGCCTGGCGAGGCGGCCGGAGTAGAGCGGCGAGTATGGCAGCAGACCCACGCCCGTCTCTGCGCAGAAGCGGTTCATCTCCCGCTCCTCCTCGCGGTAGCACAGGTTGTAGTAGTTCTGCATGCTGACGAAGCTGGTCCAGCCGTTGCGCTCGGCGACGGCCTGCATCTGCGCGAACTGCGTCGCCCACATGGACGAGGCCCCGATGTAGCGGATCTTGCCCGTGGCGACGAGGTCGTGGAGCGCCTTCATCGTCTCCGCGATCGGGGTTGACGGGTCGAAGCGGTGGATCTGAAAGAGGTCGATGTAGCTCGTCTGCAGTCGCGCCAGGGAGGCGTCGACAGCGGCGAAGAGGGAGGCGCGCGAGAGGCCTGTGGTTTGGTTGTTAGTTCTCACTGGAAACCATCGTTATTGTAAGTAAAGGTCTCGGTCTCACCTCCGGCATTGACAAAGTCGCGGCTCTCCATGGCGGCAGGGAAGCGGTACATGTTCGCGCCTGGCTCCTCGGCCAGAGCAACGAAATGCTTCGTCATAATCACCACCTTCTCCCTTGGAATGTTGAGGGTCTTGATCGCACGCCCAATGATCTCCTCGCTCACGCCGTTGGAGTACATGCTGGCAGTGTCCCAGGTGTTGATACCGCGCTCCCAGGCTGCTTTGAGAAGCTCTGTTGCTTCAGGCTCTTCTAGAACCCAATCGGCCCAAGATTTGGAGCCTAGAGACATGCCGCCAAGCACTGGTACTGAGACTCTCAGGCCAGAGCTACCTAGGCGAGTGTAGGACACCTTGGTCTCGGAGAGAGATTTCTGGATTGAAGCTGGGACTGATGGTGGTGCTGCCATCTCTTCGTCTTGCTGCTGTCTGATTACTTAGAGGGCCCTTGAGAATTTTTGTCTGACAAGATCAAGAAGTGTCGAGTTATTGTTGTAAGTGTTTTGCTGAACAAGATGACTCTGGAGTTACCATCGCCACCATTATATATTGCCTAGCCTTAGGAGCCTTGGTCACTTCGTGTTGTAGTCCATACCGAACGATCTTCACGAAGAACTCTGTCCATGGAGTTAACTTCAGTCGAAGCGTGAAAACGACGTAAACCAAGGAGAGACGGATGAAATTTACGCCTTGCGAGGAGATAGATTCCTTACCGCCGAGACTGCTTATATCAGTCACTTTGCTTGCATGTTCATTTACGGCAGATGCGTGAACATGAATTCCACCAAGGTCAACGGCATAAAGCACGCTTTTCCATTTACAGTATACAAGATGTAGCGCTCGCGCGGTCTTCTTGAAACGGTTTAGCGTGGAGGTTGCCTGCCAAGACGCAAGGAGCAGCATTCCCAAATACAGACAGACCCTGATTGGTCAAGTGTCTTGAGGAATGTTTCCGTGTCTGCTCTGGAATGAGGATTTAGGGGTTAGAGAGTGTGACAGGGGAGTGTTCACATGCTGAGTGACGGGACAGTCTAAGTCCAGCCTGGTGAAGGATCTCCGGCTCGACGCAAAGAGGAGCGATGGCTGTGCCAGCGACGACACGGGAGACAACCTCCCAGACACTGGATCTGCTGGAGGAGAGATTGAGGCGTGTTGATTACCTGATAAATGGCAATGTTGTCCCAACCGAGCAGAATGATCATCTGTCGAGACGGCAGACAGAGACCCAACTGTCAGCCACCACACGCCTGCGAAATCTGACCAGAATCCTGGACCACCTCGCTTCGAAGCATCCGAGTGTGTCTCACATCCTCGACCTCCAGAAGAGACGGCCAGAGCTGTTTGGTCGAACACAGGCGGCTGCTTCAACATCTGCACTGTCGACGCCAGTCTTGACAGAGATCGTGCTCGCTCACGAGCAGACTTATCGACATCTCTCTGCACAGCTACAGCAGCTCCAGGCATTTGACATCCCAGACCCAGAGCGGTCTGCGAACCTATTCAAGCAGAGAGGGAAGATCGACCAAGTGCGAGTGAAGCAGATAGAGCAGGCGAAAGAGGTGCAGGAGCTTAGGAGTAGAAGCGCGAGGGTGCTGGAGGAATGGTATGAAGGCGGTGTACTTGGTATAGGAGACATGTGGGCTCAGCTTGAGGCTAGCATAAAGGCTTGTGAGATTATGATACGCAGAGTTGAGGCTGCTAAGGAAAGAGAGGAAGGGGAGGGTGGCGTGTGAACGAATAGTAGGGGAGATGGCTTTGACGGAGCTGAGATCCGCACGAATGTCCCTGCCGCAAGCATTGGAGAAGGGGTTGGAGATCACTCTTGATCTGAAGCACATGAAATGCGTACTGACCTAGGGTGTATGGCCAGGCGATGTTCAATGCTGAGCTGTCAAGCGTATCTCGGGAGACGCATAACCATAGCGTACGGCATGGCTTGGCAAGATGGTCAATGTCTTGGTCTGACATGTTTCAGGACAAGTCTATAACGACTACTGCCAATCATCACAGCCCTCTTTGGACCATGAGACCGCGCTAGGTAGCCGGACTAGCTTGGGCGCTGTCAGAGCACCATCTCGATCTTCAAACTCACCAGCAGGGTATAGCCGAGGAAAGACAGACGAATCTCACTCTAGCTCGACAAGATCCATGCCTTGTGATCTCCTGTAGGGCACGACACCACAGACCTGGCTCGACCACAGCTTCCGGTTGAACTGCTGCACATGCACACACAAGTGAGATGGATGTTTACACGAGCTGGCATTGGGCAGACATCCACCAGGCGTCAGCCAGCATGCTCAGGAAACCCAAAAGCCCTCAACAGTTATGTAGCAATCCAGCATAAGAATGAGCAAAGCATGTATGATGAGTAAACGCACGTGCATGGCGAAACCAGCCGCCCTCTGCTCCAAACATGATGACAGGAAACTGGGCCACATCTTACCTGTCATGTCGTTGACCGACAGCAGCGGTAAGGAGTGGTCAGTCCCACATGTCAACCAACGTCAGGCACGCAGATGCCCAGGCATTCGGCATTCTGAGGTTCGTTATCTAGCCTTATCGCTGGCATGAGATCAGCTCTCCCGCTGCTGCAACGCACCCCGCAATCAACACACAACACGCCTGCACCGTGCCCCACTACAAGTCGGACTGTCATCATAACTCCCCAAGCTCAAAGGGCCAAAGGAATGCTGATTGCGACGGAGAACCTGGAAGCTTGAGGTGTGTCGAGAGAAACAAGCTGCCTGTCAACCAGCCTCAAGCGCACGACTCCTACGTCATACCAGCAAGCCTCTCCCTTTCGTCCCGATCACTTGCCTGCCAAACGGCTGTCTTCCCTCTGCTCGAGCTCTCATTGATCAACAGTCTGAGGGCCGCTTTGCGCCATGCAGCATGGCTATGGCACGCGCGCGCGTGATGCTCTGGGAGGGAGCAATAGAGAGAGAGAGAGACGGCGTGAGAGAGCGAGGGAGGGGGCAGATCGGGGATCGCTTACTGTTGCTGCTGCTGTTATTGCTGTTGCTGCTACTGATGCCATAGCTACCGGTGGTGAGCAGCATGGCCTTTGTTCCATCATCCTTTTGTGAATGCTGCTGCTTACGATGATAAGGTGAGGTAGGGCAGGGTAGGATGGAGGAGGGTAGGATCTCACTGTCCACATTCTCGTCTCCTCCCTCTTCAGACTTGCCTCCTTCGCTTTCTCCTTGTGTCTCACCTTCTTCCTCCTCTCACTTTAATTCCCCTTCCCTACTTCTTGTTGGCGAACGAGCAAGGCCTTCGACTTCTGCTTGAATGCCTACTTGAGGGTCCTCTGTTAAGCTGCTGTCGTGGCTTATCTAGCATTATCGCCCAAACATATGCAGGATATCGCTATTGATCCACTCATCGCACAAGCAATCGGGCCAATCGTGCACCTAGGACTATCTGGCAATGCCGTCCAAGATCAAGAAGTCTTACTCCTCTGCCTCTCTGGTTCTGAGTATTCCGGAGCTGTTAGAGCAGATCCTACTCTACCTGCCTCAGAAAGACATCCTACTAAGCCAGCGCACATCCTCCGCCTTCCGATACACCACGCTCGGCAGTCTGCGTCTACAGCGCGCACTCTTCCTCGCGCCAGACTGGAACCTTGAGGCTCGAGCCTACGATGCCTACGCCGTGCACAACCGCCCTGGGCGCAAGCCCGAGAACAACCGCCTCCTGCTTCGCACCTTCTCTGGTTGCTATCCGACTGTCACGTTGGTGATTGTCAATGATGCGCTTGCGTCGCCGCCAGCGTCGCCGACTTCACCGACAGCAGCTGGCACCGCAGAGCAGGAGCTCGGCGCTGTGGGCCATCCAGGCTTGGAGCACTGGTCCTGGGATGTGTGTATCGCGTTCCCAGCTGACAAGATGCCGGTACCCTCAAACCCGGCAGTGATGTATCCGGAAGCCAGCTGGCGGCGGATGTTTCTCAGCCAGCCGCCAAGCAGGGACTTGCACCTTGTCCGCAGATGGCAGAGGAGCTTGCGGCCAGCCATCGAGAGGGACGGCGGGATAACGATGGGAGACCTCTACGAGGAGAACCTCAAGATGCAACAGTATCTCTCGCGCCTCAGGCAGGAGCAGGAGCAGCAGAAGCAGCGGTTGCTGCAGTTGGGCCTACCGTCCCCTCCGTCTTCGCCAACTAGAGTGCAGAGGCAGCCGAACAGGTGGCACGAGAGCTACATCAGCAGCGACCGCGACTGGCACTTCGAGGGGAACATCAAGTGCAGCAGCGTTGAGGAGTGAGTCACCGTCCCAGCCCGGGAATTGCCCACATACCACTCCCTCCACCCAGGACCCACGGATGGTCACACTATGAGGACCCAGGCTCACGAGAGAAACGTTTGCAGATCACCCACCGAAGCTGAAGAGACACCAGACCTATTCTCGGGATATGTGTTTTCACGGACGTTGAGAAATGGCGCTGTAAGAGCTTTGAGCGACGATTGGGACCCTGGCCGCACCACTGAATGGGCAGCAAGAGCCATGTCATAACAGAGAGATGCGCCGCGGCTTGAAGCCGCAGCGGAAAGCTTTCAGGTCTACACCTTTGGAAGCTTCATGGTACACGCCTTGGTATCTATGACACTGCCACTTGAAGGTTCTGCTCTCTTGCAGTGGGTGGTGACGGTTGCAAGAAAGTTTGGGTTGAGTCCTGATCCTGTGAGGCTCGGTTTCCGTTGCTTGTATGTCTCGCAACCTATTTAGGCACTGCGTTGTTGTTTATACCCTATGGCCTATGTAGGCTCTATTCAAATTTCGGTGCGATTATGATATCATCCGATTCATTAGAAGTTCCTCTAGCGTAAGGCACGCGAATCTGAATCTGAAGGCCCTTGCGCGCGGTTTGACCACGAAAGTGGTTCGTTAGACGCAACGTGCAAACGACAGCAAGGCACATCATATCTTCACAGCTTGAGGGAGCATCTGCATGCACGATGGTGCCAAGTTTCAAGCATACCGCTTGCAGTGCTGACCTGGCAAACCAGCTTTGCGTGTCTGTCAGTAGCGTCTGGAGTGACGCAAAATCAAAAATGAATCTTGCCTTCCACGATCAGTGACTGAAGAATGGGGTCGCGAAGAGAATCAGCGACCGTCTTGAGCCTTTGCTTCAGCAGCTCTCTGGTGTCTGGGTTCAGGTAATCCGTACTGATAGCGATTAAAAGAGACCAGGCCAAGATTCGCGACAACCTTGGGACGATCCTGAGTTCAACCCGGGTTGCTCCATTCTCGTGCAGGACGACCCGGTCGCAGGCAGACGAGGCTGGGTCGAATATTGGCGAGATGCTTGAAAGCAGCTCTTTAGCTACCGTCTCCAGGATGTCTCCACGTGTGACTTGCAGCACAGCTACACACCACGTCGGTTGCTTGAGCGTGTGGACAAGCGTGTCAAACCCGCGTATGGATATACTGTTGTTGATAATCCGAAGGGCGCAGCAGCGGCCTAAAATGCCGGCACGCGTGTACGTAATGGCCGATGGTAGATTCGCATCAGCATCAGACAACATTGAACCAGAATAGACTTGGGCCCAGTCGGCAAGGTCTGAATCTATATTCTGGGCTTCTACTATCACACCCATGACGAGGTTCTTCTCCACTCCAGTGCTTGCGATCTGTATCGTGGAGAAAACGGCAAGGGATTTGGCGCGCACCAAGGCGGTTCGGACCATGAGAGCATCGAGCTTCCGTGTGGCTCCCTGCTCGCCGTACTCTCCCCCATCTCGAAGCCACTCCGGGACCTCCGTGCCCCTTAGGATGGCAGTACGCACCTGTTGCATGCCGTTAGTGTTGAACTGAAAGATTTTTGGCCGTCCTCAACAACCTGTGCTTACGATCTGACGCCTGACAACCCTGTGTAGCGGCGAATTGTTAGTGAAGCCCAACTGACGGCGAAGTTGGAGTAGGCTAATGGCACCTTGCTGATGGCTAATAGCTTTCCAAAAGCGAGCGTTGAGGGTATCAGAAGCCCCCCTTAGCCGAGAACGACCATCATACATAAGGACCTGAGAAGTGATCAACTGCACGTTCGTCCAACGCTTTTGGATTTCACATGCTTACCTCGAACGAGCTCATCAACATGACAGAAACAAGGAGCTGATCCATCTCCTCAGCTGAAGGTTTGGCGGCGGCGACTTCGCTGCGAGTCTTCCGGATACACTGCAGATATGAGAGTGTGGCGCCTTTGAAGGCTTTATCATCATTCCTGACTCGACCAAAGACTGCTTGAGAGACGGCGCTGAGCGCCAAGTGACAGCTTGAGTCTGGACTGGCACGCTTCCACTGGTCGAGCACATGATCCCCACACTCATGACCGATCTCAGGGACACCAGGGTACCTGTGCAGCCACTCATAGGCCCAGAAATTCAAGGCCTGTTCTGCGATAGATTGGGAGAGAGGCCGTCCTATCTCAATCATGGGAGAGCGAGGGCGAGGAATGATCTCTACACTGGGCGACCGTGCGCGTGATCGCACGATGGATTGCTGGCCCACATTCGGCGTAGGAGATGGCGGTGCTAGAGACACAGATGTAGAGGAGCCCAGATCTGCCCTGTCTTTCCTTCGAGGTCGCCGTGGTCTACCGGAAGCAAAAGTGTTCTCACTTCTGAACGGCAAACCCCGTAGGTCGTCCTCTGGATCCCAAGTACACTCCCGATCGGATTTCCTGCATCGGGAGCAGGTAGGGTAGACAATGTCACACTATAGTATGGGTAAGACGCAATTGCAGTGGGATGGTGGGGTGCTACGAGGCGAAATCTGGGATACCTTGATGCGTCGCTTCTTGCAGGTCAAACACGCACGGCTTGGCCAACCCATTATAGTAGCTGCGGTATCGGATATTTCCACCCATTAGTCCTCTAAAGGGCGAGCTGAAGAGGCTGTTGCACCATCCACTGCTGGCATAGTATCGCGGCTTATGCCAATGACGTCGCTGGCGCGGACTCGCTAGATAAATGTTGAGCGAATGATATATCTAATCTCGCTGCTTAGCGCGAGTTAGAGATACAAAGTTCGTCAAAGAGCTATGTGATGTTTGATGCCTCAGACATACATGCAGGGCCAGGATTACAGCATGAATGACTAAGGCAGCAACCCTGACATAGGAACGCAGCAGCAGGCAGCAGGCGCGGGAGGCGCAGGCTAGGTGTATTTAGCCGAGACGCCATAGTGACGCCAATTTCGGCCAAAGGGTCCCTGGTTTACCGATACCTAACCAACACACTGCACCGTACTCTGCTTCTCTCAAGTGACAACTGCATGTCTCAAGTCCCGTCTCATCCCTACTTGTGCGCATTCCTTCGCAGGTGATGACCTGTCTCGACAAGCAATAGAGGAGCTGTTGGTCGAGGAGAACACTATACAAACCACTGGGCTTCTTCCGCATAAGCTGTTCAAGCCTGCCGCAAATCACACCATCGTGACCAATGCAACTGCGTTAGGATAGCGAGGTAGCGTTTGGCTCTCTGCCCTCAACCACTGGATCTCTCTTTGCCGCTCCGACCGTGTCAGGTTCCTGTATAACCTCTGTAACGCCGTCAATTTCGCAACCACAACCCTCGTACCAGTACTGGCAAGATGGCATCCTACGCCGCAATCCATTCGAGCCCGAACGAACATGGCAGCAGTCGCGCAGGTTCGGTCGCAAGTGGAGCGCCGTCTTCAAGCCGTCATTCAGGAAGAAGACATAGAAAGGATCATGGCGTAGAGGGCAATGCTTCGTGGATATCATCGGTCGTCAATCTGCTCAACACAATCGTCGGCGCGGGTGTACTCGCGATGCCTAAAGCACTGAGCAATATGGGCGTGTTATTAGGCGTGGTGGTCATCCTTTGGAGCGCCCTTGCCAGCGGCTTTGGTCTTTATCTTCAGACGCAGTGCGCTCGGTTCCTGGACAAAGGCGGTGCTAGCTTCTTCGCCCTGAGCCAGATCACATATCCAAACGCTAGTGTGATCTTTGATGGCGCCATTGCGATCAAGTGTTTTGGAGTTGGCGTGAGCTACTTGATAATCATTGGAGACCTTATGCCTGGTGTCGTTCAGGGCTTTTCCTCTGACGTCGGCGGCAGCGAATTCTTGTTGATGAGACAGTTTTGGATCACAGCGTTCATGTACGCCACCTCTTACCTCTTCTCCACGGACCATCCAGCTGACGAGATCACAGGGTTTTCTTGATACCCCTTTCATTCCTCAAGCGCCTCGATAGCTTGAAGTACACTTCTTTCGTTGCGTTGGTGTCCATTGCGTATCTCATCGTCTTGGTTGTATACCACTTCGCAGCCAGAGACACTCTCGACGAACGTGGCGCGGTACACTGGGTTCAACCTGGTTCCTTCACGTCCGTTCTACAGGTGTTCCCAGTTATTGTGTTTGCATACACATGCCATCAAAATGTATGTCGTGCTGTATACTCATCATGAAGACGAAGCCCTGCTGACCATCTCGAACCACTGCAGATGTTCTCCATTCTCAACGAGATTAAGAATCCTACACAGTTTAGAACCACATCCGTTGTCACCACCAGTATCGGCAGTGCAGCTAGCATCTACTGCTTAGTGGCGATCACTGGTTACCTTTCTTTCGGCGACAACATCCTCGGTAACATTGTCGCTCAATACATACCATCAGTCGCCTCGACAATTGGCAGGCTCGCAATTGTGATTCTGGTCGGCCTCAGCTACCCTCTACAGGTCCATCCATGCCGTGCTTCGCTCGATGCTGTCAGCAGGTGGAGGCCCGCCCGACGTCGCACACAGGAATATACCCCAGCCTCGGGCAGCCCAAGTCGTAACAGTCTGCTGGGCCATGGTGGCAATAAAATTCCTGCAGGGTCGAAGCCTGAGGAGATGAGTGAATTACGGTTTGCCATTATTACCACCTTTGTCATCATCATGTCATACATTGTCGCCATGACTGTCAGCAGCTTGGACAAAGTGCTGGCGTACGTTGGCTCTACAGGCTCGACTTCAATATCCTTCATCCTGCCTGGATTGTTCTACTACAAGATCAGCGCGCCAGATTCACCTCATCAACAGCGTCTAATTAAGGAAGATGACGATGAAGAATACGAGGGAAGTGGCGGCGCTGGCAGCTCTTCAGACGACGACGCCGCTTCGCCGGTGGAAGGGAGAGCAGGCCCTTCATCTTGGAGGAGTGTCATCGGAGGCAAGAGCAGGAGCAGAGCATGGAGAAGGGAAATGCTTCGCAAGTGCAGTTTGGCACTCGCCGTCTACGGCCTGCTAGTTATGGTTGTCTGTCTGGTGACGAATACTTTCTTCATCGCTGGATCACATTGATGGAAATAAGTCGATGTACCTGTATTCTGAGGAGTCGGCCGTCTGCAGTGCTTGGTTCTTTCAGCGACCGCTTTGAGAGGCTTAGAAATGATACCCTCGATCAGGCATCTTTCATGCATCTGATACCCTTGGACTGCCATAGCTATTCATCTCGAACTGGTTGTCAAATATGCGCCTACCCTTGGTGTAGCTCGCCATGTATTTCGCTTTGACTCTCGCCGCGATCGGTCCACTGTCCAGCCCCATTCATCTTTGATATGCCACGTCCTCTATCATATGAAACCATGCCTAATAGCGGGGGTTGACTCGCAGCTTGCCCTATCTTATCAGCCCGGTCACCACTTCCCCTCTATCCTTTGGCTATCATTGCTCCAGCTCTTGATAGGTGATTGTCGATAATGGGTAACTGTGAGCATATAGTTCCTGAGCACGCCATCGCCCCAGACTATGGCTTGCTGCGTACCTTGCAGTTCGAGGCATCAGTTGAATGATGGGTAGCCTACACTATCATGTCATAGACCTTTCGAACTATCAGCCGAGCTGCACGTTTGTGGCAGGGCGAGGTAGGGTGGTGAACTTTTTCGATTTTCTCTTTTGTCTTTCATCAACTCCGATCTTTCGATGCCACTTGCTTGCGGCTAAGCATTGATTCTAAACGGTTGTGAGACAGACACCTTGATCTGTGTGTGCATTGTCATAGGGACGAGTTGGAACGATGGCTCCAGCATTGGTCGACAACCCAGCAACGGAGTACCCCTACCCGTATTCTAAGAAGACTGAGTTGCAGGGCCTCGATACAAAGGTCTTTCCCGATGGATTGAAGGTAATACGCCACGTCTAATTTGGGAACCAGTCTGGGCTACAGTACTGACTAGAGACCACTACGAAAGACCTCAGGCCAACACCCAGCGATCCCCTCGCTCATCCGACCCTACGAGGACTTCCCCAAGGAGATCTCAGGCCCGACCGTCTGGCGAGCGGAGGACTACCGCGACCACCCGGAGCGCTGGATCCATATCTTCAGCGACGAGGAGGTCGCCGAGCTCTCCAGGGCTGCTGACGACTTCATCGCGGCCGGTAACCCTCTGACCGGTATCTCCAAGTACAACTTCCACCTGCCTACGTTGGATTCGTTCTTTGCCACTGTCAAGAAGGAGATCACTGATGGGAAGGGCTTCATCTTGTTCAAGGGCATACCGGTGCAGGAGTGGGGACTGCAGAAGTCCGCTACTGTGTACATGGGCATTGGGACCAGGGTGGGATACTTCCTTAGCCAGAACGGACGTGGGCATGTGCTGGGTCATGTCAAGGATCTGGGGGAGGACCCTACGCAACCGCATAAGGTTCGCATTTACAGGACTAACGCCAAGTGAGATTTTCTTCCCTATGCCCTTCCCCTAACGCGCAGTGTTGACGAGTAAGTCGACATAAAGGCAATTCTACCACACAGACGGTGGAGACTTCGTAGGTCTCCTATGCATCGCTAAGGCGCTCGAGGGCGGCGAGTCGGATATCATCTCTACCCACCACGTCTTCAACACCCTACAGCGCGAGAATCCCGAAGTCATCCGCACGATGGTGACACCGAACTGGTACTTTGACCGCAAGGGCGAGGTCAGTGAGGGTATGGAGCCATACTACCGCTCTGCCATTCTGTTCCTCGAGAACGACCCGCAAGGCTCGCCACGGGTCTGGGCTCGCCACGATCCGATGAACCTCTGGTCGCTGCAGCGGTTTAGCGAGGGTCCGGATGCCGTCATTCCTCCGCTTTCAGAGAAGCAGCAATATGCGTTGAAGACGTGGGACGAGACATGCTCGAGACTGTCGCTACACATGATCCTCGATCCGGGCGACATCCAGCTGCTGGCCAACAGCCACGTGTACCATGCAAGAACAGCATACAAGGACTACCCTCCTGGGTCGGTGGATGAGCAGGGCAGGCCAAGGGTCAGGAGGCACTTGATGAGGTTGTGGTTAGGAAATCCTGAAGAAGAGGGTGGGTGGAAAATCCCGCTCCATGACAGCAGGGAGAAGAAGAGGGGAGGCATCCAGGTCAACGATACGGCGCCCGTGTGTCCTTTGGATGCCGAATGACCTCTTTGGTATAGAACCAAATCTGCTCGTCTTAGCGAAATTCAATCTTCTGGTGTGAATGGTGATACCGTCCCTAAGTCTACTCGCTCGTCTGTCCTAGCCAAGACATAAAGCCAGTGCTGCAGCTCAGGCCTGTGGATTCCATCTTTGCCGCCTATAGACGGAACAGTAGAGATGACAGGCTGCTTCGACTCTAGCTTCCACAACGTCCTAGGATCCGGAAACCCGGCTTCCTTCAACTCGTCGCTTAAGACCCCATCGATCGTGGTCCGTGGATACAGAGAAAGGAAAGGGAACCGATCATCGCTGTACGACAACACTACCCACCGACCCGTCGAGGGAGTCGTGAGGGCAGCAAGATGCACAGCAAGCACATTCAAAGGATACACCGACCCGCTCGTCTTCGCCTCACCAGCGCCTACGTAGAAGCTGTAAGGCAATGACACCGGAATATAGGAGCCACAGCAGATGGAATCTGCGGTGGACTTATCAAGCACGAGGTCGTAGGGCTCCACAGCCCTCCCATCCCTACAGCCACCATGACCACTACGCCCCCGCTGCAGTGCCTCGCCTACCGTCCGCAGCGAAAGTAGGTCCTCACACTTCCACTGCATATACTTCACCGGGGGCAGGGACTCCCCCACCAGCTTCCTCTCCCGCGCCTGCCCGAGCTCAATCGCCTTGCTGGAGTAGTCTGAGTTGCACACCTGGCTGGCCTGGCGCACGTATCTACAGAGCTGAAATGAGAGGTCGGAGGTGCCGCAGCCAATGTGGAAGATCCTCAAGTTGGGGTTTCGCTTGGTGGTGGTCGCCTCGATGCAATGCTGGATCGTGGCGTCCAGATTCTCGCCTGACGTCAGCCATTCGAAGGCGCTAGTGTTGTCTGTGAAGCGCTTGTTCCAGTAGTCCTTTGATTCGAAGTTTGGAGGCATGATATTTCTCTCCTTGTGTCAATGATTTTTTCCTCTAGATAATTCTGGATTTTGGGCGGACTTTGGAGGATTCTATGAAGCCGAGACTTATGGTGTTAGCATCTGGCGAGGAGTAGTGATCGTAGTTCGCTCATGGATTACATTGGACAAGCTGAATTGTTGAAGACCTGCAGTGGTTGTGTCGGCGAAAAGTCGTTTGCCCGAACGGAAGTCGGTTGATCTGCAATGTCCAGATATGACCGCAACACGCCTATATCCAGGAACAGCACTGCTTAAACTATGTATCGGAAGATCGTCCCACGCAGATCCGACTTCTCGAACGAGCTTCTCCATACCGCAGTCAGCAGTATCTTATAGGCATTTATGACTTGAAACCTTCTCATTGATGATGAATTGAAAAACAGCTTCTGGGTTCACTTCCATAATCCACTCTCACATATGCAATGCGCACGCAATTCTAACCGATTTGAAGAACCGGCTGTAACCTAATCGATCCCATTTAGAGGGATTTCCTTGATGCTAATTCTGCTTAAAGATGACAGAACTCGGATAGACGGCATGAATCGCATATTCACAGCGTAGTATTGATACAGGAAAGATACATAAAGTAGTGAAACTTCTTGCGGCTTGACCGCAATACCCAAAGTATGCCTGGTGCAGGCCGCAAAGCGTGCCATCTAGAAGTGGTTGGATTGGATGTGTCGTCGGATCGTATGGTGTTGCGGCAGGGCATCAACCTGATGCTTGGGTGTTGAGGATCAGGCTGACAATCAACCTTTAAACCTGTCAGTCATTGTCCATCTCGGAAGCGAATGTAGGTGCCTTACCCATATAGCCCTAGCACCTCGCCGAAAATGAGGATCAGGACCATGCCCACGAAGATTCGAGATTGTTGCATGTATGCTCGTACACCCTATGTATCACCCAATTAGCCAATGCTATCATCACAGACTATGCTGTGCGCGAAGGTGAATGTTCGTTTCCAGCTAACAGCGTTCACCGCCTCCACTTACCGAATCTCCCACAACCCCAATGGCGTATCCAGCAGCTAGCCCACATAGGCCCACACTCAGCCCACAGGCAAGGTGTAGGCTGCCCTGGAACAAGCTGTAAGTCTGCTGTGGTGGTGGCTTCATGTTCCCTGCTATTAAAACAGCTACAACTAGTGCGTAGACTGCAATGATACCGCTCATGACAACTGGGATGAGGGACTTCATGATCAGGTCTGGGCGGAAGGTGCCGACACCTGAGATACCGATGCCGGATTTTGCTGTACCATATGCAGCGCCCATGCAGCCAAAGATCATCTATGTGGAGAGAACGGTCAGCATGATTGAGTATCTTGGAGCGATACTGAGGAGACGGCTTGAAACTGGGCCATGAAGCGTAGGCACTGTAGGACAAGACAGGCCAGGCCTACGCTCTGCTTGCCGTTTCCAGCCACTGCGCTTATATTACCGCCTCTAATGGACACCATATATAGTTGTATTCCCCGTCGAAGTAGCTTTACACGGATGTCTAGGTCAAAGGAAATGTAGAGGTGCATACCGCAGATGCTATACCAGCCTGTATTGCTTCTCGTCAGTTATGATCCCTAACAAAGGCTCTGCGCATTGTTTCATACCATCCCCAAGAAGGGCGCGAATGTAGGCGCTAGTTCTCCTTCTGACATGATGCCCAGTTCTCCTTCTGTGTGTTTATCCTCGAGGTTCCTACTGCCTGGCTATCTCGATACGCTGTCTCAAAAAGGCGCCCAATTCTGTCATCAATTGTCCGTGCACGTGATTGTCTGGATACTGGTGTAGATTCGCTTGCCAGTGCGTCTCGTAATGGTTCCAGGCTGAGATAAGTGTTGGTGAATGGAGATCCAATAACAGCTATCTGCGAGACGATGTGAAGCAGCAAGCAAAGTGATAAGTTCAGGCAACCAGGCACCCACAGCTGTCCCAAGGCACTAAGGCATCAAGGCATCAAGGCATCCAAGAGATCCTGGCGTTGTCGGCGTCATCTGGGTGTAAAGTCCGATACCTACGACAATAGTGGACGAATTACTGCGACGATTATTACATGTGAGTGAGGGCCAAGAGGGAACACCCTTGAGACGGCCTGCATATTCTAGCCTTCACATGCAAATCCAATTCAACGTCGGTTGTACACATTGTCCCCTGACCTCCCCTATCTGTTGCCCACTATACCACGTATTGCTGTCTCCCTACAGTACACCTATCTAGGTACACCCCTCCCTCAGGCTTCATCTAGGGGACGACTTGCTGCAGTGCTTCTGATTGGCTGGAGTCAACGGATGTCCCACTGTAGCGACATCTCTTGGCGACGCTCGTCCTGGTGTGTGAACTTGGTCTTTGCTCCCACAACTAGTCTACTGGCCCACGACCTCCATCCACCCACGCACCCACCCACGTTGATAACGGTGGCCCTTATTGTCCCTCGTCCCTCGCTGGACGGTCGACGGATTTGCACGATCGGGTTGAAAGACGGCCGCTCTCAGAATAGGCGTTAGAAAAAGAGTGCCATCTCACGACTGGCTATCCGAAGAGCAAAGATTGCATGCGAGGGTTCTGAACGCTTACCTTGCACCGCACTGGACGACAACAGGCACTTGACGTTGCTGGGGAGGAGTCACGGGCTATTGAACGAGAGCGCGGTATCGAGTGTCTGAGGCCGTAAGGCCAATGCGTATGCGTTTCAGAAACGCTTTCCGCTACCCACCGCGAGTATTGCAGTTGCGAAGATGAACGGCCGCCAGTACCAACCACCGCCCTCCTCCAGCTCACAGCGAGACGCGGCTTTCAGCAACATCTTCGGCGCTGCTCCTCCGCCAGGTCGATCACAGACCATGACGAGTGCTGCGCCCCAGGTGCCTCAAGATCGGGCGCAGACAATGAGCGGTGCCACTGCACAGTACATGCAACGCGCGCCACCCATGCGACCCGGAGCGATGCCGCCGCAGATGAACGGCCAGCCATACCCTCCTCGTTCCGCCGACGGCCCTCCGCAAGGTGCAGTCAACCCGCCGTACGCCGCGCCTGCTGGAGGGAGTCCGCAACGACGACCAATACCTCCTCCAGGGCAGCAGCAGGGCTTACCCCAGCCTATCCGTGCCGACCGCGTACCCTATGGGGGTCCTCAGAGAATGGACCCGAGGGGTGTTCCTGTTCCGCCGGGAGGCGGCTACCAGCGCTCTTTTACTGCGAGAGGTCCAATGCCACCCGGTGCTGCGACGAGAGATGATCCTTACCGAACTCAGTCTTTGGCCAGCCAGCCACGCCCACCCATGCAGCAGAACCAATACGGCACCGATCCTTCTCGCTCGTTCCGCCAACAGCCTCCATACCAGGGTGGCCATGTAGCGAGGACAACGGCCCAAGGAAGAGTGGTACCGGACAGACCTTCTGACGAGCGTACAATGAGTATGAGCAGCTACAGCAGGAGTGAGCATGAAGGAGGTGGGACAACGACCATGAGTGGGAGGGTAATACCCGGTAGAACTGGCCAGTTTCGAGACGGTGGTTCACCCGATGGCGGGCCTGGCCCTGGTCAGCGTCCTCAGGTTCAACACGGTGCAAGCGCGAGTGACTATCAAAGAGCTCAGACGATAACTAACGGCTATCACCCTGAGATGCAAAGGGTGCCTAACGGTGCACATCCCCAACAGCATTACGGAGCCAACGGGCGTAATCCAAGCAACGGGAGCTCGAATAGTCGTACCATGAGCATGGCAAGTACTGTGGTTAGTCCAGCTGAAACACCGGGTACGAGACCTAACCTGTCGACTCAAACGTCTGGTGGGAGTACCACGCGACAGAACAGCCAGCTGTCGCACACGCCCAGTACCATGATTGCACAGAAGAAACCCAGTCTGGTCTACGGAGCCCTTCTGAGCAACGTAGCTGCTGCCTTCCGTGATCGAGTCGCCCTGAGTGAGAGAGAGAAGGACGGTCTGGTCTACCAAAACGCTTTCACTGGCTTCGCTGCTGTTGATTTGATCTCGTTCATCATCCGAACTTCTGATCGTAACCTCGCGCTCTTGCTTGGTAGATCGCTTGACGCCCAGAAATTCTTCCACGAGGTCGCGTACGCACATCGGCTAAGAGACTCGCCTAATGAAATCTATCAGTTCAAGGAGACTCTCGGAACTGGCTCCCAAGAAGCTTTGGAAGGCATGTCCCCAAGTGGAGAGGTCAATGGAGTGTTCACGCTCCTGACCGAATGCTACTCGCCTACTTGTAATCGAGATAACCTTTGCTATTCTATTGCTTGCCCTCGTCGCCTAGAGCAACAGCAACGGCTCAATTTGAAGCAGTCTCCTGGATTGAGGAAAGAAGCTTCCACAGAGTCATTGCATGGTGATGACGACGACGACACAAGTGGCGCAGAACAGAAGCTGTGGATCAACACTGTTTCAGCTGATGTGGCGGCAAGTACGAGCGAAAGGGAAAAGAAGCGACAAGAGGTCATATCTGAACTGGCATACACCGAGCGGGACTTTGTCAAGGATCTGGAATACCTGCGCGACTTCTGGATTAAGCCTCTCCGTAACCCTGACACAAGTCCAATTCCAGAACATAGGCGAGAGAAATTTGTCCGATGCGTCTTTGGCAATGTGCAAGAGATTCATGCTGTCAATGCTCGGTTTGCATCTGCCATGACACGACGTCAGCAAGTACATCCTGTAGTGGACAGGGTAGGCGATGTGATGCTCGAAGCCATGCATGGTGGAGGAATGATACCGGCGAATGCTATGGGAGCGCCGCCGGGTGGCGAGGGTTTTGCTGGTTTCATCAAATACGGCGCAAACCAGCTCTACGGAAAGACTGAGTTCGAACGTGAGAGACAGAACAATCCTGCGTTCGCCAAATTTGTCGAACAGACCGAGCGTTTGAAGGAATCGAGGAAATTGGAACTCAACGGTTACCTCACCAAACCTACCACTAGATTGGCCAGGTATCCATTACTGCTTGAGAATGTTCTCAAGAGTACGGAGAGGGAATCTTCGGCGCCGGATGCAAAGAACGGCATGCATCCTGATCAGACGGACATTCCAAAAGCCATAATCACAATTCGTGGCGTGCTTGCGCGCGTCAACGAAGAATCTGGGAAATCAGAGAACCACTTCAATATGGTCAACCTCAATGCGGCTTTGAAGTGGGGCGCAATTCAATATATGGATCTGAAACTAACCGAGGAAACACGACAGTTGATATTCAAGTCTATGTTGAAGAAAACACCGACGTCAGAGAGCGCTGACATCACCGCTTATCTATTCGATCATGCGGTCTTGCTTGTCAGAGTAAAGGGCATTGGTAAAGGCAGGGAGGAGCAACGCGTGTACCGAAAGCCCATCCCGCTCGAATTACTTCAAATAAAAGAAATGGATGCTGTGCTGCCACGTCTAGGCATCAACAAACGCCCATCGAGTTCAATGGTACCTAGTCTGACAATGGGCAGTAGAACTGCTACCATGACGACTATGAAATCTGGTGTCGAGCAGGGCTGGCCTATAACGTTCAAGGGTTTGGGCAAGGGTGGATATGAAATCACGCTCTACTGCACTACGCAAATCCAACGGGAGAAGTGGATGGAGCACATCGCCACTCAGAAGGACAAACTGGCCGAAAGACACAATGTCTTTACTATGGCTAAACTTTCGGAAGGCTTTTTCAGTGGTGCAATTCGCGTTAACTGCTGTAGACCTGTCGATGGTGGGCGTAAGCTCGTCATCGGCACTGACATGGGTGTCTATGTCACCGAACGCAAGCCCAGAGATGCATCTCTCAAACCGAAGAGAGTACTAGATCTGAAACCTGTCAGCCAGCTTGAAGTTCTCGAACAACATGGTGTCGTCATTGTGCTCGCCGACAAAGTTGTGTACAGCTATCCCCTTGAAGCAGTCCTCGACTATGGCGACGACGGCAGCTCTTCATCGACTTCAGCTTCGGCAGCAGCTAAACGCGGAAGGCGTATATGCAGTGCAAGTTACGTCAATGCTGGCATGTGTAACGGACAGACATTGGTGTGCTGCGTCAGGTCCACCTCTCTTAGCAGTACTGTCAAAGTCTATGAGCCTATGGACTCTATGACGAAAGGCAAGAAGAAATCAGGGTTGGCTCGTATGATGGGCGCGGGACAGGAAGTGCTGAAGCCGTATAAGGAGTTCTACATTCCCATGGAAAGCAACAGTATCCACTTCTTGCGAAGTAAACTCTGCGTTGGCGGTGCCAAGGGCTTTGAGATCGTTAGCCTGGAAACGCTTGAGACCCAATCCCTACTGGACCAGGCAGACACATCTCTCGACTTCGTCACGAGAGCCGCGCACCACAACAGCACTTCGCACCCTCTTCGCCCGATCTACATCGAGCGTAACACGTCCGAGTTTCTCTTGTGCTACAACGACTTCTCATTCTACGTCAACAAGAATGGTTGGCGAGCAAGAGGCGACTGGAAGATCTTGTGGGAAGGATCACCGAATGCATTTGCAACATGGGGCGAAAAGTACATCCTCGCGTTCGAGCCGGAGTTTATCGAGGTCAGGTCTAGTGAAACGGGTGGTCTTATCTGTATTGAATGCCACAAGGGCATCAGGTTCTTGCATCAGAGTACGAGAGAGGTAAGTTTCTACTTTCCCTGTTCCCCAAAAGTTACCTCCAGGATGCTTCACTTGCTGACCTTTCTCTTTACTATAGATTTTGTTTGCTTATGAGGACGAACTTGGCGATGATGTAATTGCAAGCTTGGATTTCTGGGGCAGGCCACAGAGTCCACAGACTCATGGTCGATGACACTGATTACTTGGTTTCGTGTGAGGACGTTCGCTGATCTCCCTCCTTCTTGGAAGTCCTTGCTTGTCAAAATCGATATGAATTCTTCTTTTCCTCTTTCAGGCCTCTCTCTTCGACGCTGACATAGGACGCGTTGGCTTCGCATGCGTCTGCGCTGCAATACAAGCACATGAAAATTACTGCTGTTACCATTTGAAAAGGCAGCAGTCGGATCAGAAGTTTGCGCCGCGTTGGATTTCTGTTAGCTAAAGTAGTCCTGTATATAATGTATGCTTCAGTACGCTTCTTGCATTTGAGCTTTTACATATTCTCCAGTGACGGCTCATCAGATTTCGTATTGGTCCCTATTTACAGTACTTTCAAGATTCTTAACACGTAGGCATGCCTTGACAGGATTCGTTCTATCAGTCAACTGGTGAGCCCTCCATCACCCACAGTTTCACTGTTACTACGTTCAGCCAAAGCACGTCCATTTATTTGTGTCACATAAGATTGACGTGTGACTGAATTAGGAAATAGCCCTAGTCCTCTCTATCGTGACTCTTCTAAAGCGGAACATTGCATCTACCCTCAAACATGCGACAACTTGGACGTTAGTAATGGTGTGTCAACATGCGATCGTTCAATGCGTATGTTATCCTGCTCTCAACCTTTTTCGCCAACAGCTCGTAGTCTCTACGTCGTGCTAACGCGTTGCTTGAACAGTTGCCAGGCCTGCCACCGGCGCAAGGTCAAGTGTTCCGGAACGCAACCCTGCCAGTCATGCTCCAAGCACGACTGGGAATGTAACTATGGTGATGTTGGACGCAAGCGTTATTCTGAATCGTACAGTACACATCCTGCTCATTTTTTCTGGTTGTAGAGTAGCTGACTCCATTGTAGCTATGTCCGTCGGTTACAATCACGTCTCAAACAATATGAGCAGCGTTCAGACGGCCAGCAGGGCACTAGTCCTCAGGAGGAGGCGACTGCAGGTTCAGTGTCTGTAGAGCCTGCCTCCAATAGAGACTCAAGTAGCCATGCTGCTCAGAATAACCAGAGTAGACGACATTCGATAGCAGCTTCGCCGCCTCGCTTAACGCCAGTTGCCGCTGATCGAGAAACTGTCACGCAACAGTCGCAGTACTCACCATACAAGCCTGGTAGGTCTCGAAGACCCAGATCATAAGCTGTCTTTGCTGACTCCTGATGCCGTCTAGCAGCAGATACCGCCTCGGGAGCTGATATTGGAGCACGCTTCCGTTTGCTGGTTGAAAGCCACACTAATGAAGAGTCGACGTCTCGGAATTCGCACACCTTTCCTCTCAATGCAGACGTCGAAGACTACTCAACTTACAACAAAACGACTTGGAGCTTTTCTATGGACATGATACAGTCTACACAGTTTACCGAGACGCCCACCCAATATGAATCCAAACGCCTCTTGGAGCTATTCTCAACCCACATGAGTGTCAGTCAGCATTTTCTAGACCACCGTGCCTTTGACGATTCCTTGACACTACTATTCCGGCCTCGTGCTTCGAATATACGAGGTCGGAACTCAATCTGGTTTGCCGAGTACCTTCTTGTCATGGCAATAGGCAAACTTATCGACGAGCGTAGCGACGGAGACCAGCCTCCTGGTGCCTCATTCTTTGCCGAAGCCGTTCGGCGTTTGCCTCCGCACTATCAGCTAGGCGCCGCTGGAGTGACTGCAGTAGAAGTTCTCGCGCTGATCGCTACATATCTACAGTGGATTGATAAGAAGCACGATGCCTACCTATACGTAAGTTAATCTATCACAATGGATTGGTTGGGATGCATTGACTAAATATTGGATCGAAGGTTGGTATGGGTGTTCGGCTTGCACTAGCTTTGGGTTACTCTCAGCCTTGCGACGAAATGCAGTGCTTGCCCTCGGAAGCAGCGCATCGAGTGAGACTCTTCTGGACGCTCTATATGCTAGATCGGTACGTGAAGGCAGGCAGCATTGAAGTTGGGTACCTTGCTAACCATACCCAAAGTCGATTGGCTTCTTCACTCGGCTTGCCAGTCGGTGTCAACAATCAGCAGATCAAAGTCGGACTGCCAAAGCCTTCTACGGGATTTCCGTCTCCAACCCCGCTTTGTATTAACATCAGAATAGCCCACACGACGGGAGAAATCATGTGCTGTGAGTAATCGGAATGAGAGTCATCAGTGATGTACATGTGCAGCCCATCTGACAGAGATTCGTGAGTTAGTATTATATGGGAACACCACTGCTTCCACTTCGGAACACGTTCAAAGAATTGAAGATATCATGCGAATCCTGCGCGAAATCTTCTCAAGTATCCCGACAGAGTATAAGATTGATTTGACCGCCTCCGAGCTCACAGTATCGAGAACGGGAGCGTCGTTGCATCTTATGCTCTTCCAGGTAATTATTGCTTGCTGCTGCAGAGGACTCAGATCAATGCGAGAATCAAAGAGCGAGAGACTGACTTGTCACAGGCAATCTTGTTATGTCTGCGGCCTATTGTGTTACAAGAAGTACGCCTCTGCAGTTCAAGTAGTGCGGATGCAGGCACTGGCGAAGCGGCGTCTCGAGCGCCCTCGGGACTCATTCAGTCCTGTCAAGATGCGGCAAAAATCATTGTTCGGATTCTCTCTGCGTTGAAAAAGCAGAACCTACTGGGTGAGATACCAGTTCCCCGCAACTACGAATGAAGCTAGCTAATGTAATGATCAGCCCGGTTCGGTTTCTTCGACCTCGATGCCACATTTTCGGCTGCTTTCATCCTAGTCATGACCAGTATACTTGACGGAGCAAGCGGCAATGCACTGCCGAATAATATAAAGCTTGCTTGTGATACTCTCCGATACTTCTCAAGCTCTGGAAACCGAGCAG
Organism: Polychaeton citri CBS 116435; assembly: GCA_010093785.1. Classification (NCBI taxonomy): domain Eukaryota; kingdom Fungi; phylum Ascomycota; class Dothideomycetes; order Capnodiales; family Capnodiaceae; genus Polychaeton; species Polychaeton citri. Next base: position 32,673 of record MU003890.1, read on the forward strand.
CGAGACAGCGCCTTGAAGACGTAGCTCAGTTTTGCTCTCACATTTGGTCTATCGATGTCGAAGTCATTCTTGGAGATGGAGTCAGCAGGGCCGATCACTCAAGGAGCAATGAAAACGAGTCCCGAGGACAAGCTACGGGAGTTGCGACCGTGAACTCTCCAAAATGGCATGAGCAAATCGATATTATGGATAGGTTTACACCTCATAGGAACGGTTTGCAACAAGCGACAGGATCGAGCACAGAGCTGGACCCAGGTGGAGCCCTCTACGCCACCACCATCTCGCCACAGGATATTGCCTTCGACGGAGATCTTACCCGGTCCTTCCACTTTGATTTCGAGGGAGATACGGACGGAATATTCTCGAGCTTCAATAATTCCGATCTCATACTGACTGGCATAGATCATGCAGACTGGATGGAAATGGAACGTATCCTAAACCAGAGCAACATGTAGATATGGGCTCCAAATTTAATTATTTAACTCTCGGACGCGCATCAGCATTGTTGATTCGCACTCACTATCGTCTAATTCAAGCGCTTCTAGTACAGCAGCTCTCGGTTACTGCAAGCTTTAACTGCACTCCTGTCTATTCTATCGGGCTTCGTTGGCGGAGTTGAACAGACATCCTTGAAGTGAAGAGCACAGCCTAACTCAATGCCGTTCGGCAAAGCTCGACGCTAATAATGAGTCAACCGATTGTCTTACCGATGAAGGGGCTGAATATGACCTGTCACGTACGCTCCAAATGTACCTGCTGAAACTGGCAAAGCACGAAGCAGAGCTGGTCCAAGCCCAGAGAAAAGGGCACGAAATCCACCGGATTGCCAGGTTTGAGTGAATGCGGACCGGAGAGTTGGATACCGCTGGAGTTTACAAAAACCATCGCTCTGCATTTTACTTTTGAGAACGTCCAATGGGTGACTCCCAAGCCAAAGCGCTTCACCTGCAACACCACCACACAACGCAAATGTATGATTAGGAAGTTGCTCTCTTGGCTTATCGGCTCGGTGTGCGGCATATCGGACACAGGCTTCATATGCTGCGAACCAAATTCCATACCCGTGAAATTCGCGCAACAGAGTGACGACTTGCCCGCGATAGAGTCCTGCAATACCAAAAGTGCGCATAATCTTCCGCGCACAGTCTAAAGGGCCACAGTACAGTCTGGCAGAACCACTTGGTTGGGTTTGGAGCCGAATTCTAATATGCTCTATTGGTCCAGAAATAACACTGTTAGTAACCCCAGCCAGTCCTCCAGCAAGATATAGCTGGTAGGTGGATAGGGGTACGACACGGTCTCCACGCTCTAAGTTCAGCGATTTGAGCATCCCACAAAAGGCTTCAAATGCTCCAAACTGCACACTAACCTAGAGCAAGTTAGCAAAATTTTGATGACTAGCTGTTGATCCTTAATAAGGAAACAAGTACTCACGCAAGCATCGACCCCAAGAAGAGGTAATAAAGATCCCTAAAGACTCAGGTTGAGCTGCGTCGGCCAGAGTCTAACTGTATTACGTACTTTGTAGAAGGCTAGCGGGCCCTCAGTTGTCCAGACTTTACGCGTCATGGCGAAAGCACTACTACCATGCTGTATTTGCAATCGGACCTTGATCAAGTCTTCAAGTGGGATACAGAATCAGCGGAACACACTCAGCGTGACTGTGAAGTTTTGTCGCTATTCTCGTACCAAATGGTTGACCTATTGAAATGTTTGTCAGTCGAATCAAAACCATAAAACCTCTTCATGAAATTCGCCAGAAGCATGACATACCAATCAAGACTTGGGCAACACCCCCAGCCGCTCCAGCAATGAATTCCCTGAAGTGCTCTGTGGCCATTGTGGGAAGTGAAGCCAAGTTCTGGCTATCTACTTCTACTCAAGATATGTCTCTTCTACCAAAGAAACGTCGCATATATGATAGTTTAGTAAAGATGACCTAATTGACTATTCTCTACACTTCTCAAGTTGATATGGATTGCTATCTATACCTCGGCTAGAAAGCCCGAACGTCAGTACGGCAGCGAGACCGAGCGGGATAAACGCCGTAAGCTTCATCGTCTCCTCGGCATCTCTCCGCGTTTACCTCCAAATGGACGTTCTTTATCATAAGAGTTCCATAACACGTATATCCGTCGCATTCAAGCGACTGATGATTAGATGGTCTATCGAGTGTGTATGAACTGACTCTCAAATATTCTCAGGACTTGAGACCGCTAAAACTACAAACCTTAGCCGTTGGCTCAAACATGAAGTACCACATTCTGCCCATCTATAGACAAGGCGCAAAATTGAGCCAGGACCTGCGAATTCGAATACCGTTAGGAATTTGTCACCAATCGACAGCCAGCAGTCAAAGATCCAAACCTGGTAGCCATGATCTCAAGCAAAACTTGCCGCCCCATTCGTTACTCCCTACACCTATGCTTGTCCGATCTCTGCTTGTCTCTACCATTTCTAGCAACAAGGTGCTTTTGCCTGCAATCTTAAAACTTCTAAACACACTAGCGACGTCGCAAATGTGGCTGTTCGACGTGAAACGCAACATCATCTTGCGTACGATTCTCAAGAGGACCTTCTATCAGCACTTCTGTGCAGGAGAGAACGAACGAGAAGTCAAGAACACCATCAAGAATATTAAGGACATGGGGTTCAAAGGGGTAATCTTGACATATGCTCGAGAGATTGTGGTCGACGCCACAGAGGAAGAGAAAGGCTCTGGAACGGTGCAGTTTCCCCCAAAGACCACTGGACGGGCTGCAATCTCATTCAACCCGAATATTGAATCATGGAGGAGTGGCGTTATGGAGACTGTTGAGATGGTCAGCGAGAACGATATCTTAGCTTTGAAGTGAGTACCCAAAGCTCCTATTATTTGAGCCATAAGCTGTGACTAACTTATTCGGCAGGTTTACCGGTGCTGGCCACATGGTGTCTGAAGCTCTCGCGAAAGGACAGGCACTTCCCAATCAGATGATGAAAGCTTTAGAGCAAATATGCTCCAGGGCTTTGGAGAGAAAGGTTCGTATATTCGTCGATGCAGAGCAGCAGTCGGTTCAGCCCGGGATCGATGCTGTGGCCTTGGATCTCATGAAGAAATACAATCATAAAGGTACCGCAACTGTCTATAACACATACCAGGCATATCTTACTATTGCTCCTTCAACGATTCTGGATCATCTACGAATAGCTAGCGGCGAGAATTTCACACTGGGTGTCAAGCTTGTGAGGGGTGCATACATGAAATCAGAGCCAAGACATATTATCCACAAGACTAAGGAGGATACTGATAACGCATATGACTCTATTACCACAGCCATTTTGGGAAGACGTTTCGGAGACTTGACAGAGACAGGTCTTGGGTCAAGCAAGTTTCCGTCCGTGGAAATGTTCCTTGCAACGCACAATAAAGAGAGTACTCTCAAAGCATACGAACACTACCAGTCTCAGACAGATACGGGCGGTCGTGCAGTCCCTATCGAGTTTGGGCAGCTTCTTGGGATGGCTGACGAGGTGAGCTGTAATCTACTACAGTTGAAGCTGAAGGCAGAGAGAACCGGTAACAGATATGTGCCTCAAGTCTACAAATGTTTAAGTTGGGGAGCTCTTTCGGATTGCATCTCGTATTTGGTTCGTCGTGCCGTAGAGAACAGAGATGCAGTCACGAGAAACAGAGTCGAGAGAAACGCACTTAGAACCGAGATGTGGCGGAGATTGAGCATTCGAAGATAGTCATGTGGTGTCACAACACCTCATTCGCGCTGGAAAATTGATCAATTTATGACTATACGATAACCTTACATGGCAATACATGTTTGAATTGACGCCCGAAAATGACACACCGAGAATCCTTGAAATATATGTTACGGCGTAACCCGTAACATGGGCCACAGGCTCGTAGCGTGCCTGAGGCAGGAACCACGTGACTAGGTCCCCGTAGGTTGAACCTACATCAACCTACAGGTAGGTCTCTAGGTTAGAAACCTATGAACCTACACAAGAGTAGGAAGCTTAGGTATATAAGAATAGACCTTCCCTTAGAAAATAGGAGCTTTATGCTTGACTTATGTTATAGAAGTATTAATACTCTTAACTTTATCTATTAATTAATATCTTAATTTTACTTTATCTTTATATATTCTCTCTCTAGTATTCCTTATAAGTAGAACTACCTTAGGTCCTCCTATAACACTTTAAGCATTATACTTAATACTATAGATTGTAATAACTCTTATGTTAAGAGTTAGAGACAAATCTATTAATAAATTATTATAGTATTATTATAAGAGAGTCTAGAGATCTACCTAAGATAGGTTATACCTATAAGTAAAAGGAGTAAGGTAGTGTTATAGGAGGGTCTAGAGATCTACCTAAGATAGGTTATACCTATAAGTAAAAGGAGTAGAGTAGTTAATAATAGAAAGGTATAATAGAGTACTAGAGATACTATAGAGTAGAACCTATAATACTATTATATCTATAACATAAGTTAAGTATAAAGCTCCTATCTACTAAGGAAAGATCTATTCCTATATACTAATGCTTTATGTCCTAATCTAGTAGTGTTACAACTACTTCTATAAATACTTACTTAAGTACTTATAGGATTACTTATATACTAACTCCTAGTAAGTAGTAACTTAAGTACTTATATACTAACTTGCTTATATAACCCTTAGCCCTTAGCTATTACATAGTATAGTCCTATACTATAACACTATCTCTCTCTTAGTCTAGTCATTTTAACTTATATA
>MU003891.1:0-35985 GCA_010093785.1 Polychaeton citri CBS 116435
AGCAATTTTAAGCGTAAGAGCTAGCGAGGTAGGGAAACCAGACTTTGTTAAGCTAATAAGCCACTTAACAAGTGTATGTTCCTCGTTTTTAGTTAGATTCTAGTTTGTTTCATTTGCTTTAGAGCGTGATTTACGTCTAGCAAGGCGGTGGCGGAGGGTAGAGTAAGAGATAGAAAACACTGTAGCAGCTGCCCGAATTGAAGAATAATCGCCGCGTAAGTAGCTAGCTATAGCCTCTTGGATGTTGGCTTCTTTTTCCATGTTGTTTTGTTAAAATACAAGAAGAATTGAGCGATTTATATAAGATCAAAGTGGCTAGGGGGTGGTTGGGTGGTTCGCTTGGCGTTATGGTTCGCTTGGCGTTAGATGACGTTAGAGATCACAGTGCGGCCCGTAAATGAGTGGTATAGAAGCTGCACACTATGACCAAAGTAACCATACATCACAAGCTCAGCTAAGCAAGAAGCAGAGTAATTGGCAGCTAATAAAACACGCCAGAGCAGTTGCAAATTGTAACTATTCCGAATACAAGTACGACATCTGAAGAAGAGACTGATACGCGCAGTCGCTCATATTTATTCTTTCCTACAATGTGATATATTTAACGTTTGGGATGGACCCTGCTCTGGAACGATCTGATCGGCATACGATCGGAAGCTCAATTTTGCGGTCTAGGTTTGAGCGGACATGCAAATAAGGGGTGAAAAGTCATGACAACAACTAGACTGCATTAGAGCAAGATACTGTTACGCACTTCGTACAAACAAACTTTGTACTAGGATCTTATGAATGCGCCTCAGATATCAAGCTTCCATTCGCTCCTCTCATTCCAAAGAGTCAGGCCACTCGTCACTTCAATACTCCTACCCGTATCTAATATTCCTTCGATAGATTCAGACTTCGTAGGCAAATAGTTGGCGGATTGTTATTCCAATAAACTTTTTTAAGGCATCATAATGCTCAGCAATGTGCTGTTATCAGCTTTTCATTACCTTCTGCTTGCGGGTCTTAGACCCCATCGTCATTATGTCACCCATCAACTAGAAACCGAACCACAATGTCAAGACTCCAGAGGAACTACAGATCTTACGTCACCTACTGCATCCTAGGATATCATCCAAGAGAGGCTGCGTCCCTTTGCTGTCGCTGAAAGGCACATCGAATATGCAAATGTACTAGAAGGGATGTCACCGCGGACAATCATGGCCGAGCAGTATTGGAGCTTCTCGAAGCATTTATAGCACAAATTCGATAGTCCTCCAGCACAAAATAAATCACAGAGAATTGGTACAAGCATTGCTCTATTTGTGTAAATTTCTTTTGCAAGAACCTCAGCGCCGTTCTGCATACTAACATTGCTTCTACGTACCCGCCACTTTTCCACAGCAATCGTACGGCGCATTGTAACTCAAACACAGTCTTTTTCAAAAAAAAAAAAAAGAAAAGAAAAGAAAAGAAAAGACAATCTTTACTACCGCAGTGAGACAGTCTTTCGAAATGCCACGCCTACCAGCGCTACTCCGTCGTCAGGTACTCTATCTAGTTATAATAAGAAAACCAAGGCCAGTTATACGCAAGTGACTATCAAATCAACCAAACTTGGAGATCTAGAAAATGGGACGAGCAGGTCGTTCTCGTCGAGTCAACGTACGAATAGAACGGAATACGCTATATCAGGAACACTATATTTTGCAAAGTATCTTAGATATTTTAGAAGAGCTTGGGCATCTACCACAAATACTTGGTCAGGGTTATAGACATGAGAAGAAGATTAAAAAGGCTGGGATACTTGTGTTAGGGAGCCCATTTCAGCTGAAACTTGATATCGGTGAGGTTCATGAGAAGGGTGCACCTGCGTCGAATCAGTAAACATGAAGATTTCCAGTGAATTGACGGGTGAGTTTGAGCGTTGGCGCAAAGCGTAATTGGGATTGAACGCTAATTGTTTGCAAGAGAAGTTTTGTCAATCATTTTACTAATGAACATATCGACGTATACGGGCCACCCGATATCTCAGCGAACCCAATTCTGAATACCTGTTAGTGAACTGCTTCCTCAATCTTGGCACATGGTTTGGCGGGGACTATATCAGGCACTCGGAGGAACTTGATGAGCTCGTACATGATACTTGGATCATCTCATATGGGGATTCCTTACCACAAAAGTCGTGGATGATGGCATAACGCTTATAAAGAGGGCGTGGCATCATGAAAATCAGGCGAGAGCTCTATACAGGCGCTGGGAGGATTGTGATTCTAGCGAACAAATGCCTAGACGTAAACTCCATGAATTGTGAACATGGTGATTGAACCGCAAGCCTGTCTCACCCTAGTACTGTATGCCTGAAGATCCGTAGTCTTCAGTCTCATGCCAGCCGTATCGTCAACACCTCACCAAAACAACAATACTTTTATTGTCCATGAAAGCTCCCTGCGCTACCAAGGCTGGCTCCAAGGTTCGAGCTGTATCTTCGTGATATACCTCCACTTCCCATACCGATAGGTTGGCTTACCGGTATCCGATTGCTAGTCAAGCTCTGACGTCTGTGACTGCTGTGTTTGCGCAACTTCGGAGCTTCAATTGTACCAACCACGCCGTTTTCTTCATCTTCATCGAACGCTTCACTGGAGGCTGTTGATATGCGGTTCAATATGTGTATTGGACCAACAGTGCCGTAGTTCTCTTCTGCATTAGAAGGCTGTGCTAGACTTGGTGGTGCACCAGAAGAGATATGACTGCCATCCCCTTCACGATCTCTACTTGCACCAGTACTTGAAGATTTACCGTCATCGTCATCAACTGAAATCTCACCATCGTCACCTCCAAACCCTTCGCCTTCAATAAGAAAGAAAACCGGGATAGCAGCAATGAAACCAATACCCGATAACAACCACCAAGGCGCGATGACATACCCTTTTTGCACACCCAACGTGAAAGTTGCACCGCCAATTGCGGGACCCAGCCCCCTGCCAATAGCAGAAACGGAAGTAGCAAAGCCATTCAAAGTTCCCAATACTCGCAAGCTTGAAGCTGTATTCGTAAGCAAGATCGTTGAGCATGGGAAAGCAAATATAGCACACATCTCTTTCGCAACCATGATTACGAAGTTGACTCCCATTTGTGCTTTCCTAGTAGGCAGCAAGGCCGTGAATGGTGTGACGAAGTAAGTAATCGGTAAGATGATGGCACAAACCTTCAAGCAGAACAAAATGCCATATCTGCGAGCGACAGGCGGGAAGATGAAGAACTGTGCCAGCATTCCGATCGCACCATACATGGTAAGCAGCAAGCCTATCTGTTGGTTCTTTAGGCCAAACCCTGCAGGGAATTTGAGAAAGTTAGGAGAGTCAAAAGCTGGTACGCAATTATGCTGTCTCGGCATGGTACTGCAAAGTGGTGGATGGTGCATGAAGACCGGTAGCAGCTGGTCATAAGTCATAATGTGCATTGCCAGTAGAGCGTATGCGAAGAGGTTTAGTGCGGATTGCTTGGTGATGACTTCACGAAAACCTGGCGGCGGTCGGGCAGGCTTAGACTTGATAGGTAGACCGGCTTCTTGGTCGTTTGAGTTTTGATGTTTGATCAAAGGAGAGATCTCATCCTGGCGAGAGTCGTCCGTGTCGTTTTGCTCCTTAGATGAAAGATGTAAGGTTTTGGAAGTTTGGCGAGCCAAAAGTCTACATTTTCTAGCGATCGTCTTCCCCAACACGATTCCATAGTCTCTGCTATTTCGCTTTGTCTCTAAGGTTTCGTGCAAAAAGAGTGCTCCAGTGGTGATGCCAATCAGGAAAAAGCATGCGGCAACAATGTTGGGTACAGCATAAGGATATCTGGCTAGAAAACTAGCGTAACCTTCTGTACCTCGCTTTTGAGGCGGCTCAACTCTTAATGGGTTACTGAGAGCGCCACCGATAGTGGGCCCGAAGATGCTCCCAACATTCCATACAAGCGGCATCAGACTAAATGCCCTGGGCTGTAATTCCTTGTAGGGGACCATCTCGGCCACTGTGGTGCGAATTATTCCAACGTTACCATTACCAGCTCCAGCTATCGCGCGAGCGAATATGGCCATAGGCAAGCTAGTGCTGAAGCCCCAAAGCAAGCTGGTAAAGAAGGTAGTGGTGAGGCCCGCGAGGATCGCAAGTTTGCGGCCAAATCTGTCGGAGGCACGCCCCCATGGGATACCCATTATTGCCTGGCAGATTGCAAAGGTGGAGGCACATAGACCAGCCCATTTTGCTATCTGATCCTGAGGCACACCGAAAGACTCGACCATCTCAGGTAGATATGGAAATACGCTTGTACTGGCAATAGGCTCAGCAAGACGACAAACTGCCAGGATCGCTAACTGTTGTACAGGGAGCTTCCTCTCCTGCTTGCGACGGTCGACTTGGCCTGGGTCGTGATCATTACATTGTTCCTGGTCGGAACCATCATGCAGCTGCTGGATGGTCGGACTTGGCATCGTTTGTCGTTAGGATTTGATTTTGCATCAGTCGGATTTAGATGTTGTGAGAACCGGACCTGAGTTTAATGTAGCTGCGGTTGCAATTACTCAGTGGCAGATCTAAATCCAAAGCATGCACTTCTGCTCACGAGTTGCTTGTCGTAATTTATTGAAAGATTCAATTATGAGTAAGCTTAGCTGCCCCACAAGGCACATCGGGAAAGCCCGAATCGAAGCACGCCACCGCGTAGCGGCAATATTCAATGACTATACGGTCTTATACATGTGAACCTAATCTGCTGGTGTTGTGTACTGTCAAATGATTTTTCAAGAAGTCAAAAAAGCTCCCAGCTGCTCAATGCATCTCTCGGTCTCCTCCAATTGCGGACAATGGCCTGACATGGCAAACTGCACCCACTTCACCTTACACTTGACATCCCGAAAGAAAGGCAGACAACAGTCATCCTGTGCTTCGTCCCAGTACCCATTGACTACTAACATACCTCCAGGTACAGTCCTCTCAGTGATTTGCCTCAATCCGTCTTCAATGGACCAATTCTTCAAGCTCCCTAATATCGTGAACTCCGAGGGACCATTCATGGTATTGTAAACGGTGTGATCCTCTTTCAGCTGGTCGAAGGAATGCAAAAGTTCATCTGGGAATGGATCAAGTCGACAAAGATGGATCTTGTAGAAGTACATAACGGCTTCCTCATACTCTTCTGTTTCAGTTTGACCCTCTCGTTCGCAACGGTCCAGTACTTCTCGGACATGGGCAGGCAACGCCGCGCGCTGCTTTGCGGTCACTTTAGCCCACGTGATCATACTTGCCGGTGAGTCGAGGATCAGTAGCTTCCGCAGTCCAGGTGGCTGTGTGATTGCATACTGTCCAGCCAGCATTCCCCCCCAGCTCTGGCCCAAGAGGTCAAATTGCTTAATACCAAGATGACTCTTCAAATTGTCCAGCTCTCTCATGAAAAGCTCAGGCGTCCAGAACTTTTCATCGTCATTTCTCTCTCGAAAATGCGTGGATCCGCCACAGCCTACCTGGTCATACATGAGGACTGGTATACCATAGTCGCTGTGAAGGTGGGCTAGAGGAAGCAGGTAGTTATGTGGCACTCCAGGACCGCCATGAAGACATATCAGTGGAACACGACTGTTCATCGTCAAGTCCCCCCATAGCCAGTAGGCTGTCTCAGCCTTGTCACCAGTCGAGCTTATCATGAAAGGAACCTTGCCCGTGGAAGTTGCCTCTGGAATATGCCTGACTTGTCCCGGAGGTCTGGGAGAAATATTTGGCTCACTGCGTGTGGCCGTCATCATAAAGTAGTCAATAATCTCGCACTCTTGAAAGCAAAGAAATTGCGAATTATGAGTGTTACCAACGCGCCAATCAGAGTTAAAGAGGAACAAAAGACGAAGTAAAACAAACTTGTAGGGTCACAATTTTCGACCCTACCTTATTACTGCTGCTTTTATGTCCATTCAATGCGACGATCGGCTCGTCACAAGAGACAGCCCGACTTGAGCTCTTAGAAGCACTATGTCCGCTTCAGGAAGGTGGTTTGGAAGAAGCTCCAGTGGGAGGGGCTGCGCCCCATGAAGAGGTGTCGAAAGAAATCCGGAGCCAGTGCATAAGTACAAGAACTCGGCAATAACTACGTATTGACAAGCCTTTGATAATAGTGCACATGTTGTTCGTGGCAACACAAGATAGATGTAGATGGTGCTAAGCTTCTAGCCAAGCATTCTCGGCAATCTTGTAGACATGTGGTTCCCTCTACCTTGGTACTATCTCGACCTCAAATCATCTATCTTGTTTTGTTAAAGAGAGAAAACGTATGAGGCAAATGGTTGTAAGTGCAGCAGAGATGGTAATTGATTACTTATATCAGGTGCAGGTGTCTAGTCTCGAAGAATTGAATGGTTCCGCAATATCTCGAAATTGAGCTCTTTCGGCTTAACGTCGAGGGATTCGCAATTGTAGATAGCCGACCATGTACGTTAGAGCCTCTCTGCCTTGGAACGCTAATGATGACATCCCTATGAATCCAAATTTCGAGCGTCTTAGTGTGATTACGTGTGATAATATGCGATAAACCGTTACCTAGGTATGAGCTTCAAACCTACATCTCCTCTTCGATAAGCGAACTCTGTCGCCCGGTTATAGAATGTGACGGCCGTGAACATGAGCATTTTATCATGTCTTAACACTTTCATAATCTTTCAGTTAAAATCAAGCATGTTTCCTTAGGGCACTTGGAGAAATGTATACAGTACACATGTAGAAGCTAATTGGGGACTCAAAGGTAAAATATCTGTGCAAAAAAGTACAAACGACTCCCTCAAGATCAGAGCAGAGAGCCACCGCTACACATCAAAATAGTTTCCTTTTTACGGGCGCATTCCCGACGTCTCAGGCCATTTACTCTTTCTTCTCGCCACCCATACCAAACCAGTTAAATGTACTCTTCTTCATCTCCTTGGCCTGGTTTTCCATGAAGGCCTTCTCGGCCGCAGCCTCCTCGGCTAGCCACTTCGGCCCTTCTTCCTGGATCCTCTTCTCTAATATCTCATACTGCATTTGGCCTCTCTCACGGATCTGGTCACTCCACGTCTTGCCCCTAGCTATGGCCTCACTTCCACTCTCAAGCGGTTTGCCATCTGGGCCAACAAGACCCGAGCCACCTGCAATACCGAGGCCGCCCGCAAGTGAGCCCATGATACCGCCTCTACGAGACGAAGATGACTGGGACGCGAGGAATTTCTCGCGTGCAACGACTTCACGACGCGAGAACTCGGCAGGGATGTCCTTGCCCTCAAAGCCCTTGAGAACTTCGCGCACATCTTGTGTACCGGACATGGCAAGGTTTTCCAGGAATGGAATTAGAGAGACAAGATCCTTTGTGTGAGGATCTTTGGGGTCGCCTTTCCATTTTGGCAGGACAATGGCGTTTTCAGGCTGGTTGCTGACATGCTTGTCAGAGGTATCGATGATAATGGTCTTCTTGAGGTCCCGGTTAAGGTACGAGAGATCCTTGACATAATTGCCCTTTTCGTACTTGGTTGCTTCACGGTAGAGTGGCCATTGGATCAAGTGGTATGGGTCCATCTTGCGGTAGACAGGGTCGGCCATTACAGAGGGTGCAGAGGTGAAGAGGACAAGTTCGTAATACTGGACAAGGTAGCGGATGAAATAGTCGATGCCAGGACGCTTGGCGATGCGGTAGCCGTTCTCCCTGTCCCAAGAAGAGTGTATCATGAGGTCCTCTAGCGATAGCACCAGAGTCATGCCAGATAATGGACGTTGCTCTTTTGGAATCTCAGGCAAAAGCTTGGGAAATGTGGGCTCAGTGTAGTAATCTGCTTGGCTTCGGAAACGGGCGCGGACACGCTGCCACATACGATCCGGTTGCCAGCCGTCGGCATTCTCAGGCACGAAGTCTGGAGGGACTTCTTCCGTCACTCGGAAGGGTCGTGCAAGATACATGCCGCCGACAACCGTGAAGGTTGCAATGAATGCATAGAGATAGTTGGCCATTTGGGCGCGACGCTTATCCATGGAAGTTTCATAGTCGGCTTGGTTATATTCCTTCTCTGTCCTTTCTTTGCCACTACCACTGCCAGACGTCTCTTCACGAGATGCTGAAGTGATATCGATGCCATCAATGTCGTTCTGCTGGCTAGGTTTTTCAGTAGATGCAGTCTCCTTGTCCAACTTCTTGCCAAACTCGAAATCGAATGTACTTGGAATACCCTGCCTTAAATCTGGCAAAGGCCCAGTTGCAGCTGGCTCTTCATTCTCTGCCTCACTCTTTCTTATCTCTTCTGGGCCCAGAGACTCGGGTGGAGGAATTGTGTTCTCGCTCGCGGCTTCCTTCTCCTGTGCAATATTTCTTTGCCCACCTACAGGCGTTTGATCGCGATCTTCTGTCTGAGCAATGGGCTCATGCTCTCTGAATTCATGCTGAAGAGGGTGTTGTAGCACTGCCTCATCCTGACTCCTAAACCCACCCACCGGAGCTCCTGATGCCGTTGTCGCCGCTGCAGTGCCGGCGCCGACCACGCTCGCCGTAGCTGATGGTGTTGCAGTAGGCGGCCTGCCGGAAAACTTGATAGAGTCTTTAGGCTTCCACGTCTGGTCTTTTGGGATGGAAGTGCCTGGTGATGTTTGGCGAGTTGCGCCTGACGCTGGAGATGTTGGCTGCCCTGACTTCGCAGGCCGTTGCGGTCGTGATGAATGCGGTGGCGGCGGTGGTGGTGGTCTGCCTGCTTTTGCATATGTTCTTAACTGGAAGAGCTGGGATGTCCTTAATGAGGGAACGACATTGCGGCGGAGAAGCGCTGCTCGCGGCAGCATGTTGATAGGAATGCTAGTCAAAGAATCCGATGCGCTTGATATATGACTTCGGCGTGTGCCTCTCTCAGTTCATACTGGCACCGGTCCAGCAATGCAATGGAATAGAACGTGAGCCGGTAATTACTAGTGAGTCTTTGGTTTAGTCTGATGGAAGCTACATCGAGGGGAAAACCAGAAGTCAATCGATCTTGGCATTCCCGAGCAGCCTCCGCTAGCTCATACCACATCAATCGAATACTGTGCAACATAAAGGACCGCGATCGAGTTACTAAACCGTGGACCGAAGCTGATACTCATATTTAGCCTAGTATTGCGATCCTATGTGCACAACTGCCTACCGCCCTGTGCATGGCATTCCACAAATTTGAGTGGTCAACCTGCGGGAGTATACCGCGGAAACATTCCGCGCAGCCAACACCAGTTCACCCATCGCAGCTAAGATGCCAGCATGTCGTCTTTTTCACCGACGACAGTACATGCATATTGAGATATCTTGTTAGTTGACATGTAGCGTTGGGAAAGTCTTCACACATCTTTTGATCTTAAAGTTCTCTTTACGCTGAGCAGAAGTCCTTGTTAATTCGGTGTCTACCTAATATTAGTGGTCTCTAGTCATCAGACAGACAAATGACACCGACACCGATGATAAATGCATTTACTACAATGGCCATTACCTCTTCCCGCACTGCTTTTAGCAGGAACCGTGGTACATATTACAGGTGCTATGCTACATGACCAAATCCATGCACTCAAACAAGAAACACGCGACTTGTTCTATCATGGCTTCGACAACTACATGCTCCACGCCTTCCCTGAGGATGAACTGAGACCTATTAGCTGCAAGCCTCAAACACGAAACAAAGACAATCCTGCAGACGTTGGCTTGAATGATGTGCTGGGAAATTACAGTTTGACGTTGATTGACAGTCTTTCCACGCTTGCAATCCTGGCCAGCGATCAAGAGGTGCGAGATGGTAGGAATGCACTGTCAGATTTCCAAGAGAGTATCAAGAGTCTGATTGAACTGTATGGGGATGGGACAAGAAATTCAGAGGGGCTTGTAGCCTGTGGGCAGAGGGCGTGCGGTTTCGACTTGGACAGTAAAGTACAGGTCTTTGAAACGAACATTCGAGGTGTCGGAGGACTCTTGAGCGCGCATCTCTTTGCGGTTGGTGAACTGCCAATAGAAGGCTACACTCCTGAATGGATAGAGCTGTCGAAAAGCCGAACTAACATTACAGGCGAGACACATGGTATCCAATGGCAGACATCGAGCCCCTTCATATATGACGGCCATCTGTTGCGGCTAGCGTATGATCTGGCTCTGCGTCTTCTACCCGCCTTTAACACCCCAACCGGCCTTCCGTACCCACGCGTAAACCTTCGATATGGCATACCTTTTTATCAGGATGGTGAATCTGGCTTCTGTCGTCTCGATGGCACGTCCACAAACCCTCGTGAGATCACTGAGACCTGCGCTGCCGGTGCTGGATCTCTTGTGCTCGAGTTTGCGACGCTCTCCCGCCTATCAGGTGATGCACGCTTCGAGCGATTAGCCAAGCAAGCCTTCTGGTCGGTATGGGAGCGGCGGAGTGGCATTGGACTAGTCGGTAACGGCATTGATGCGGAATCTGGAGCGTGGACACTGCCGCCACTTGCTGGGATAGGGGCTGGCATCGACTCATTCTTCGAGTACGCCGTCAAATCCCACATCCTTCTACAAGGGTTGCCATACAATCCTGACGGAAAAGACCAGGACGCGCCACATGCCTTCCTCGAAGTATGGCATAGTGCGCATTCCGCTGTTCGAAGGCACATCTATCGTAGAACCACGTCAGAAAAGTTCCCTTATTATGGTCAAGCAGACTTTTCTTCTGGCGCGCCGCGATATGGATGGATCGATAATCTTTCTGCCTACTGGCCTGGCCTGCTATCTCTTGTTGGTGAGCTAGAGGAAGCAATCGAATCACACCTCCTGTTTGCAGCACTGTGGACGCATTATTCAGCACTTCCTGAGCGTTGGCACGCTATTAATGCGTGGATCGACCCCAATTTCCGACACTGGGCTGGTCGTCCAGAATTCATCGAAAGTACGTGGTACCTCTATCGTGCCACGAAAGACCCTTGGTATTTACATGTTGGCGAGATGGTTATCAGAGATATCAAAAGAAGATGCTGGACCGCCTGTGGTTGGGCTGATTTAAACGACGTTGTAAGTGGAGACATGCGGGACAGGATGGAGAGCTTCTTTCTAGGCGAGACAGCTAAATATCTATTTTTACTGTTCGACGAAAGGCATCCACTGAACCACATGGATGACGCGGTCGTTTTCACAACTGAGGGCCATCCACTCAGAATACCTAAGAGTTTTCGCAGGCAGCACACACACAGCGCAGCAGAAGCCTTAAAGCAATCGGATACGCTAAAAACAGCACCTAAGCCTCAAATGCCAATGCAACGTGACAAATGCCCGGCGCCGCACACCCCTTTACCCCTTACCATCAGCAACATAGCCAACCGCTCTGACTTTTTCCACGCTGCAGCTATGACACAACTGCATCTTGTTCCAGTCAACCCTGCTCGTCCATCGCCACTCCTCGAGCGTTCGTCGCAGCATGCAGGGATCTCATATGCTGATATCCGATCACCAATGAATTACACATGGTATCCGTGGCCTTTATCACATCAACTCATACCGGCAGAAGGATTCTCAGCAGTGATCCCTATCCCTATCATCAGCACCCTCACATTTCCAAACTTTGTACAGCAAGCTCCATCTGGAGCTGAAGGTTCATTTGGCCAAGGTCAAAATCCAATGGCCAAAATCGCGAAAGATCTCATCCCACTGAACGCGCTGCAGAAGACATGGGATGGAATTCTTATCAACTCTTTATCAAACGTCAGACTCAACATGGTACGAGAGCCGCGTTCCCTGCTGCTTCCAGATGAAGCAGGTATCCTAGTTGAAAAAGATGTGGGGGTGGAATATAGAGTACATGGTATTGGCAGTTGGGCATTAGGTAGGGACGAGAAGATTTGGGTCGGTGAAGGAGCAGTCAAAGGCCTCAGGCTAGAAGGTTTGCCCGGAGAGGAAGAAGCGCCATTGAGACGGGTCAAGGACAGGGAGTGGGTTGATCTTGTTGTCGAGATCGTTGAAGATGACGATCAATCTCAACTGAGAGATGAAACTAGCGGCGAAGGAGACATCTGGGATGAATTGAAAGGCATGCTATCCAGCCTGTTTAGAGGGTCGGACTATTTGAATGCCGTCAATGAGGATCTCAATACTGTCGACGGCGACCAAGTGATCGACCACATGAGATCGAGAAACAGAAAGACCACCAAGAAACTAACTCGCGCTCTGATTCCGGCTATCCTCCCTACAGGTCCTGGCGCAGCACCTCTACCTACAGCTATCGATATGCACCAGGAACTTCTGTCTTCCCTCCTCATATCTTCAAGCGCACATCACACCCACAGACCTCCTTCAAGTCTTCCCTACCTCAAGATCTTCTACCTCGACTCAACCCTATGCCCACCTCGACTTCTACCTACTCACATTGCAAGGGACTACAATGTTCTCATCATCAAGCGTGGTGGATGCACTTTCAGCGATAAGCTAACCAGCATACCTTTCTTCCCTCCTTCATCTCAATCGCTACAGCTTGTCATCGTTCGGGATATTGAATGGACAGAAGAAGAAGAAAAGGTGAGAGAGGAATCGGACCTCATTAAGCCACTGTTGGACAAAGAGCAAAAGAGCTTCAATGGAGTGGATAGAAGGGTCGGCATCCCAGTCGTTATGGTTGATGGTCGAGCAGAAGTCAGAAGGATGTTGAGATGTGCTGCTGGTCAAGGAAACACCGGCCACTTCGATGAAAATGGCGAAGTGATGGTTCTGAGCGAAGTAGGACAGGGCGGCGGTCTGGGTGTCAAAAGGAGATATTGGTTCGAGAGCTTGGGTATTGTGGTTGGGAACTTGCTCATGGCTTAATCTGGTCGTGACCCTCTAGAACCTCTTTTCTTCGGAGTTGGGCGTTCAATATAACCCAAGGTTTGTTTAGGTAGTAAGAGAGATACCCTGTAATGAATCAAGTACGCTTTCTCATGAAGTGTCCCTGAAGTTGTTCCTCCACCTATAATATTTCCTGAAGTAAATTCGGAAGTCGCCGCTTTACAGCTGATTTTCATGTTTGCGACCTGCGCTTAATAGTATATAGTATTGTTTGTGTGAGCACGATGCAGTGACTCAACCTACAAGCCTTCAATAGAATGTCCTCTTCAAAACTCGCTTTGGCGCTGACCAAGTTCTCAAGATTGTTTGTTGATGTAATTCCCTGAACGTGTTTGTTCATCCATTACACCGTTGTGTAGTGAAGTTTTCCGTGACTTTCCGTCGTGAAGAGACAATCGGCAAGCACACATGTCCGAGCTATCCATAGACTGGCTCATACTTCCGCCCCCAACCTTATGTCACGGATCGCTCCATTTTCTGCTCCTCGTCCTGGCTTCTCAATAGACTGGAATCGTCGATACAGAATTGCATGTTTGTCTGAACAAATCATTGAGCTTGGCAGAGTTTAACAATATAGTAGAGCAGCATGTGTCTATGCTGCGCCTGATATTGAATCATGAAATATCGATCGAAGAAACGAATGCTACACACCTCAAAGTGATTGTATAAGAAGATCTAATGACCATAAACTTTGCTCTCAGCTTAAACCTCCTATTTCAGACCAAACTACAGAAGGTGAAATCTTACAAGCTCTTTGCGCTAGAGAATCGGAGATACTCTTGAGATCCGGTTCAAGTCAAAGACAGGGGTACACCAGCTGCATAAATCATTTGCCAGGAAAGCAGTATAAGAATTCATCAACTCCAAGTGCGAATCGTATAACTAGAGGAATTGTCGTGTAAACACAATTGTTTTAACAAAAGACGGGAAATCCCCGAGCGGTACTCACTAAAGGCATAGAGCTAGCGATAGAAATGCCGTGGGGTCAATCACGACTCACATCATGGATATGCTGTGTCAACGAAGACTTCGACATTTCACATACGAACAAGACCGTGCAGATGATCCGAGACTGGCTCAATAGTCAATGTGATCCATAATGAATACAGCTGATAGCGGCCTCAGAACCAAGAGAAAGAAGCCCGTCTCCCTGGGTAAGCATCCAGGAACATGCAGGAGAAAGGGATGCTATCTAGGAAGTATCTTGTAACTTTATTTATTTGCAGCTGACTGACCAACTTCAGGATTCTCGGCGCGGCGAGCTATCAATCTTCCTTTGGAAGACTGACATTCATGTCAGTAGCATCATGCTATACACCTTTATATTTATCTTACTGTTGCGTTTTGCTCTCCTAAGTTCCAGCCTCGCTTCCTCGTGCAGTTCGTTCATAGACTAATCCTATCTACTTGGTCATTCATCATTATGCGGCTATTGAGTATTTGGTAGGTGAAGTTGAGTCCAATTTTCTCCCCAGCACAAGTCGCATCCTGATAGATAGGCCATTGCTGTTGATAGAGCAAGACACACAGAAAGTGATCGCACTGCTCTGATTTTACAGAGAGATGATCTAACCTGGACGGCTCTGATTGAGCACCCATCTATGACTACCTTTGTGAACGTCAGCCACTGTCCGAGTTGAGAATCTGTACTCTAATAAAACTCGCCAAAGTTATAGAAGAATTACATATCATTTGTGTAGGATACTGGTCGTACCAAGGCCACTACTTCCGTACTTAGTTTCTTCTAGGAATGCTGAAGTTCAGGATTTAGATTATAGCTAGAGACAAGAGCTCGGAGCTTGAGACATGCTTATTTGTACACTGTAAGGCAGGCCCAAGCCACCTCTGACCCATATTTGTTATGCGTTAGCTTAAGTCATCAAATTGTATGCATAGACGAAGGCCAGCTTACGAGGAAATCGGTTTGACAGTGGAAACACGATTTTAGTAGACCTCCGGCAAGAAGATCGGCCGAAGTCTTGTCATCATTGGAGATATGCTGGACCCAAATCACTCAAGATTACGGGTCATAATAGACCTTCTTTGAAATACAGTGCTCAACATGAATGCTAACAGGTCGTCTGCAATAGAGTAGACTGTGATCAGACATACTGAGAGATTATTGTTTCACATTCGTACAGGACCACGTGTTTCAGAAAAGGGTACTCCTATCTTTCGTGCCCATAGGACTATGACGTACCTTCCTGATCAAAATCAAATATTCAAGTTGCTCTACGTCAGATGACTCGTAGGTCTTTGCCGCACAAATGAGTTTGACTTCGGAATTGTAATTGCCTACACAACACTTCAGCTTTGTCCTCTTTCTTTGCTTCGTTTGCATCTCACGCACCTCTCAATCACTATTACTATTCCTTATGCAACTTATAATCATCTACTATCATGTCCTGCTCTTCATTCAAGTCCCACTCCCGGCTTTCACAATCAACATGCCACAACTTCATGCACGCCATCAGCCTACTCTACGGTCGGACTGGACGTTCCAGGCATTCAGTATAGAATCAGAGGCGATCGACCGTTGCTGATCGTCCTTAGGGGCCTACTGACATGATCCATGTTATACACAGACCGCTCCAAAGGCCAGTACCACTATGTTGAACGCTTGATTGGTCTTCCGCTGGAAGAAGGCGGGTTCGCGTTTTACTCATCTTGCACTGTAATGATTACAAGAAAAGATACCCGAAGCCGTAGCGAACGTCCCATAAATGGAGGAAACCTTACGTAGGTGTGGCTGCTGATGCAACGAAAAGAGCTATGATCCATGGTGCATCCTCGTGAAAACCTGGGACTCACCTCATCACTGCACTTTACAGTCGGATTCAACTAACGATTTCATCTTTCTAGATCACCCTAAACATTTCCAGATCTTGGTAGACGGGATCAAAAAGAAGAAGCCTTTGCGGTTTTCTCGGAGAGTATCTGGAGAATATCATTAAATAGGCCTATCACAACTGGTACGTTATTTTCCGCTTGACCGCGACTCATAAAGCATTACGCAGATGACAGTAACATCACGATTGTATCCGAGGCATCATTCTTTTCTAGAGTGTCGCCTCTCAGGCTTATTTCGCGATGGTACTACCATACTACACGCTGACTTGACCTCCATTGCTTGGAGATCGAGTATGAAGTTGACAAGAACAAGAGAGCACACACTTTTCTGACAATTGACATCTTATATGACCACTCTCCTCAATTTCCTCATGTCTAGAAACCTCACTAACTTGAATATTTACAGGCATATACTTACGTGCTAGGATGATGATCAATCACCCCTGCAAAGGGTGAAAGTTTCAAGAAAGCCTGTTCACGGTCCTTCCTTTAGCTTTCAACAAGTGTGCAGGTGAGTAATATCAACTCGTCAGCTTGAGAACACCACTGCAAACCGAATTGATGGAATCAGCACATGCTTATGACCACCAACATGATGGCACATACAATCTTCTCTTGAAACAAAAATCTGATCGCCTACAATCGATGGAATCCATGTTCCACAATTCTATCCAAGATCATCAGCTGACAGCATAACAACCGCAGACCACGCATATTAAAGCAATAATCGGTCGGAAAAGGCAAATCTCGCCAAATATTCGGTACCCGTTAGGTCTCTCATAACTACACTCTACCCTTTACGAACCTCCAATTAAGCCATAGTCGTCAGCATTATGTTTTCGATAAGACTCCCCTAGAGCCAGACATCAGTCGTACCGCTCACCTCGGAACGGCCACACACTATGAGGGAATCTTCACCGAAGCTCTGATAACGAAGCGTTAATATCATCGAAAATAGAGAAAAAGAAAAGGAATAAGCTCACACCCTTTTACTTTACACAGCAAGATGTAAATTAGTAACATGAGAAACGGAGCCAGTATGTACTTGGTCGATCAAGTATCCTTTACAGCTTTCATAAACTTCTCCCACCCAAGAGGAAGTTAATAATACACTTCATATTCTAATGATGTGTGATCATGGAAAGCGTCTTGAAATGCCATTCCTGCTACACGAATTGGAATCGCCTTTCCCGACATTGATGGAGGATCTCATCCATCGCTCTAGACAGTACTATTGTCCTATCTAGCTTCAATCGAGTTTTTACTATCCACGCTTGTGCCTGTGGATGACCACAGAATTAGATCAAGTTTACTGGTATCAAACGCAGTGTCTCGAAATGTTCAACCTTGCAGGCTCTAGAAGAACAGCGTTTCGAAAATATCGGGTCTCCCATGCCCCCTCCACCACCCGAATACCGTGGTAAGACAAACACCGAATACTGATCGCCACCACAGTCGTCGCCGGCACATTCAGTGTTAGTTACATGATAATGATGCTTGTCCTCAGGCTATTACTTCTTACGAAATTGTGAAGCATGGATCTTACCATCAGCACTACAAGCATTATATCGACCATCCGAGCTAGATAGTTCACACTTCATAACCGTAAGTCTCCTCTAATTCATCCCTTCGCTACTGGAGCCTCTTGAAGATGAATGCCGAAACTTCGTCATCCTTCAATGCAATCTGACGCATCTTGTCACTGATGATATGGGCAAATGTCTGAATACCATACCAGTGTTCATATTCGCGTTGCTAAGTCTTTCAAGTGAAACAATCTACTCACTTGTCAATTCTAGGAACAATACGAAAGAATATCGTACTTAGCTTCCACATATATTGCTGTGCTTATAAAATGGCCGACCACTGTACACCTCGACGCCATACTACGTCTAACAAGTCTGAAACAATCGATCGGATGAGTTAGTGTATGGAGATCTACCGCACCACCTTTGCAACTAGCTCAATATTGTGCGTGACGAATTGCTCCTTCTTCTGAGTCTTTAAAGACCGTGATGGAAATTCTCGTTTGTCTAATATGCACAACTAAACTATAGAATCCCTCATATTCCGAAACACAAGAATGATTTGTTGACTTTGAACACTACAGATCATGCCAATCTCGATTCCATTACGCCGGCAACATCATAGACACGCAAATGATGTCGTCGACTTGGTCCAACACAAGCTTTAGAAAAAGTAAGGACCAACGCCAAGATTAATATTATTGACGTGATTGTGGAGAGGAGTGGTGTACTTCAATATCGGCCACTATGCGAGACATCTGTACGTTTGGGACAAAATTGAGATAGATAATGGCACGGAATGCACAATGCGGTTGGAAACTTGTTATCATCTTCTGGCATGTCACTCATCGGCTGATTTGATAAGAGCCAACGTTGAGAGATCGCCTCATGTACGTGATACTATCAGGAACAAAAAGCTTCAATCTCAGAAACCTATTATATATTAGCTCACAGTCCATTTGGTCCAGCTTGTGAGAATGAAACCCATGCCAGCGATGACACCTTGACAGACACCAATCGATTTCGAATCGGTGTATGAAGCTTCATGCATGATATCTTGCGACTTCAATCAGCAAAGTAACTTGCAAGACGTTAAGCGCTGCTGTTGCGACCAAAGTAGACCAGTAAACCGTAAACAAATTATGCGCATGGTGTATATCAGACGTTCTACTTCTGACTTAACACTAATTTAGCCCTCGGCAGTTTTCTGCATGTCGGACACAGCCACTGACCCTCAGGCTCACTTTTCAGCCCAACACAATCCCAGTGGAACCACTGAAATTCGCAGTTATCGTTATCGCAACCAACCATGTCGCCAAAGCTGACTTTCTGACAATAACAATACAACGTGTCATCGTTCTCTTCAGCATCATCCTCGGCTTCTTCCTCTTCGTCCTCTTCGTCAGACACAGCAACCGTTGCACTATTACGGGACAGACGGCCTTTGGTCTTCTCGGGCTTTTCAATTGGGTTCTCTCCTGTATCAGCGGCGCCATCTCTGGTCGCAGCAAGGCTGGAAGGAGAGGGAGAGGTAGATGAACGCCCACCATCCGAGGAATTAGTAGTGGTTGTCGACGGAGTCGCAGAGGACCTCGCAAGAGCCTTACGACGGTCTGCCGTTGGTGCCGGCCTCTTACTGGTGGCTGAAGAACCACGGGCTCGCTTGTTTCGTGTGCTCTGCGGCGCTTGCAAGTGGGTTGAGGAGATTGAAGAAGGAGGAGCCTTTCGGTGCGTGCCTGTCGGCCCTACAATAGCAGACTTCTTAGTTGCAGCAGCAGCAGCTGCTATCCCTGTTGTGCCATTTCCTGTGACGGCGCTTGTGCTTGCCTTTTGCTGAGATGGTTGTGCTGAGCCCGCACGGCTGGTGGCCCCTGGGCCAGGGGTGCCCGGTTTGGGTGTGCCTGGACCCAGTGAAGATTGGCGAAGATTTGACGAAGACGGTGGCAAAGCACCAAGCGACGCATTTGGTCGTCTGCGCTTGTTAGCTCCTGCTTCACTGGAGCTTTCACGATGACTACGGCTTGCAGCGCCACTCAAGCCTGTGCTTGTAGGAGTCTGCTGGCCTGATCTGCTTCCACCACCTGCTGAAGCTGCTACTTGCTGCTGAGCCATACGTAGCTGTGCTACGTTTGGCATACCGCCTGCTGAGCCAACATTCGCGCTGACTGCTTGGAGTGGCAAAGCACCGACTCCAGCGCTTAAGGCAGGTGTGCTAACACCCGTACCCGTTCCGCTACCAAGGCCACTGACGAGACTTGGTCCGCCCCAGTCACCAGGAAACTCCTCTCTCGCGGCTAATGCTCTAAGTCCGACATCCATACGTCTGATTTGCCGTTCAAGCACGATAAGGGAACGCTCAGCCAGCCCACATTTCTCAGCTTGCAGAACCTCCGCTCGATCATAGCAGTCTCCAACGACTTTGGCGAATTGCTCCTCTTTCGGATTTGCAACATGACCACCGTTCATACGCACAAACTTCTGTAATTGGGCATCACGTTTGACAATTTCGTCCCTGAAAGCAGAGATCTGTGTATCCTTGGCCTGTATTTCCTGCAGTAAGTGAGTGATTTCTGCTGGAGTGTTGGCGACATCATGAATGAATTGTTCTAGTAATGCGGGCGCATCTTCTGGGTGGGCGAGTGACATTTGTAGGTCCTATTTTGAAGTCTGACACGTGACTTTCTGAACTGTTCGGTGCACGAGCGCTTGGAAGGTCGCCGTGCAGTGATAATAAGCCAGCTTGAGCGCGGATGCTTATCTAGTCGCCTTCACACGTCTGGATTTTCCAATTTACTGTATCGTTTTGATGATCTTGATGGTGCCAGTGTCAATGTTGATAGGAATCTTTCTGTCTCCCTTCCAGCAGAGGCAGAAGATGTGATGTTTCGGGTCCTCGGCAGTTGCCGCTCACTCACCCGCCTCCGCTCCCGTCCCGCGTCAAGTGACGATCTCCCGTCGTACCGTAGCGCCAGTGCAGTTCCTGCGCAAGGCCAGAAGGCCGAGTCTTGTAATTCATACTGTAGATCAGAACGCCAAGGTGCCTACTCTACAGTTCATACCTCTCGGAGAGCAGACACATACTCCCAGAAAATCCCGGCTCGAGATCTGCTCGCCAGTCTCATGTTGCTGCATCCATCGATATGTCCGTAACGCGAGGCGATATTCGCGATAACATAGTGCAGTCATGGTCTCCATCCAATCATACTCTGCGATCTGACAACAATTCACCGTATCCTCGATCGAATCGCAGTCCTCGTCCTTCTACCGAGAACACGAATGGCGAACAGACATCCACCAACGGACACACAAATGGAGGCTGGCAGAATGGCGACGGAAATGATATGGATGTCGGGGACGGTGCACATGGATACACTACCATCAATGGCCATCACCATGTCCAGAGTCTACCATCACCAGACTGGACCGAGGATGATGAGAGACTGTACCGCGACCAGGAATTGAACGAGAATATTATGCGGCAGGTAGAAGAGAACAATATCACGCGCCCACGGGGGTACAAAGTTTCTTTCCACTACAACAGCCGAGTAGAGGACATGCACTTTGGCAAAACCCATCCCATGAAGCCCTGGCGCTTAACACTGACAAAGCATCTTGTACTCGGTTTTGGTCTGCATCATGCTATGGACACCTATCAAGCTGTTGCAGCCGGTAAAGACCAAATCCGCGCTTTCCACGACAGCGACTACGTCGATTTTCTGTCAGAAGTCGCACCCGAAACATTTGAAGAACTTTGCAAGATACCTCGTTTCTATGCCCACACCCCACCGCGCCACGAGAACGACACTGTCGAGCTGGGACCTTTCAATCTCTCTACGTCTCCAGGTGCAGATTGCCCAGTCTTCGATGGCATGAGCACATATCTCTTCCTTTACACTGGCGCTACTCTGCATGCAACTCAAAAGCTTCTAACTGGCCAATCCGACATTGCAATCAACTGGAGTGGAGGTCTACATCACGCGCACAAATCCGAAGCCTCAGGCTTCTGTTACATCAACGACATTGTCCTTTCAATTCTTGATCTGCTTCGTGTTCATGCCCGTGTGCTCTACATCGACATCGATGTTCACCATGGCGATGGCGTCGAGGAGGCCTTCCAGCGTCAGCCTCGCGTGATGACGCTTTCCTACCATCGCTATGGTCCTTATGATGAGACCGGCCACAAGTTCTTTCCTGGTACAGGCGACATCTCGGACATTGGATTGAGAGGCACAGTCGGTGAGCACTTCGCTCTCAACGTACCGATACCTAGCGGGATAGACGACAGGCAGTATAGCTACCTTTTCGAGTCCATTACATCCCGCACGATTGAAGCCTTCAACCCTAGCTGCATAGTTCTGCAGTGCGGTGCTGACTCCCTTGGTGGCGACAGATTGGGCCAGTTCAATATCAACATCAAGCAGCACGGTGATTGCGTCAGCTTTGTCAAGAAATTTCGTCTTCCCCTATTACTTCTTGGTGGAGGAGGCTACACTGCTCGCAACGTCGCTCGCGCCTGGTGTCACGAGACTGCGCTCGCCACCAACAACACCCTTCCAGACGCCATACCAATGCATATAGTACCAAGGCCTGAGGCTTTCAGTGGACGCGTGCATGGGGACGGTAAATTGTACCCCAGCTTCCAGAGGCTACATCTTAATGACTGCAAGGACGGCGAATTAGAGGCTATGGTCAAGCAGGTCGACTGGGAGCTGAAGTACGTAAGAAATAGTCCTTGGGTCAAAACACAGATGGAGAGATTGCCTAAGCAGGACATCATGGAAGAGATCTACCAAGAACAGGACGACATGCTCAAGCAAAGCAAGATTGAACGAGACCGGAAATGGAAGGAGAGGAACCCAGCCGGGCCTGGAGAGCTGAGATGAAAGTCCCCAAGTCTGAAGCTTGAAAATCCAGATCTTCCCTGATCTTTGTGGCGGTGGTTGCTTATTTAAGGAGTGTGGACGGCTGGCAAATCGACGAAAAGTTAGCGAGGCGCTGTTGGTGTTATCTATGGTTGAACATGATCTGAAAGATATTAGCGACCTGGAGTTGAGTTTGATACCCGTATAAAGAAAGAAGTTTGGCATTTTGCGCGCGGCTCCATTTGGTAGACAAGATCGAATCTCGGGCCTTGCTTCATATCATCTATCCTGCTAATTCAGAAAGAAAACAGGCCCCAATTCGGAAGGTTGCAAGCCTCAATTATCCACACTCATGACAATTTCGACCATTCGCATCGATCATCGATCTACCTTTTTTAGGTTAAAGAAAATTCCAGGAATAAAAGGATGTAGAAATAAAACAAATTCTCAGAGATGACATTCTGAATAGACCGTGATGCGGACATCATTTTCCGCTTGTATTGATGCCCTTTCTGCGATCGCCCCTACTTGATACAATTATTGGAAAGCTTCAAACATCGGCATCTGTTCACAACCCCACCAAAAGCCGACTCCGCTGGGCAGCGGAGATTCTTTCCTATTCTGATCGAAACCTACTGCTTTGAGCACTTTGCACCGCTTCATGTTTTCATGAATAAGGTACATGCGCGCGTCCAAGACGTGTGGCTAAAAGTTGATACTTGTCTCAGGGACTGCTGAGGCTGACAATGTACCTGGTGCGGGAACTCTTCCATTCAATCTGGGGAAACATCTGTGGAGGTGAGGGTGGTTGTATAGGCGGCTTTTGCCTCGAACATGGCATTGGACTTGATCTGTGGGTAAGTATATCTCTCGTCCGTTCCGTTCTTGACTGAGACTTGATCTGTATGAACCATTTCTCGTTGCCTTCTCCTACATCTCCAGAACAGACCTTGCTTGTAAGAGGAAATAAAAAGAGTCGGAAATCTGGAAAGAAGCACAAGCAAGTCTTTACCAAGTACCAACCCCCTTCAACGGGCAGGTCTGGCGCAAAATGCCCTCTTCCAATAAGCCCATCCTCCTACATTGCGGCGACGACATAAAATGGAATCATCCTCTTTACCAAACTTTACAGCAACAGTTCACAATCGTACGCTCATACAGCATATCCCGCGCCGACTTCATTTCAGCCCTCAAGAGCAACAAGTTCGGCAACTTCTCTGCTATCTATAGGCCTTTCTGGAACACTGGCGGTGAGATGTCACCCTGGGACCAAGAACTTATCTCTCTTCTGCCATCTAACTGCCAGATCTACGCCTCAGCTGGTGCAGGCTTTGACTGGGTCGATACCAAAGCTTTGGCAAAGCGAGGCATCATATACTGCAATGCTGCTGCTGCTTGTACAGAAAGCGTGGCTGATGCAGCAATTTGGTTGACCTTGTCTACTTTCAGAGCCTTTACCTGGTCTGCCCAGGCAGCTAGGTCAGCAGATCCGGAGAAGTTCAATGAAGCTCACCGTGGCGCCGCAGCGATTACGAAGAACCCTAATGGGCACAAACTGGGGATCATCGGCTTGGGAAAGATCGGGTTCAGAATCGCAGAAAAGGCTTACGGTGCCTTTGGAATGGACATCGTGTACAACGATATTAGACGCCTTCCTATAGAGATGGAGAGGAAGGTCGATGCGGAGTTCTATGATGACATCGATGACATGCTTACAATTGCCGATTGTGTGATTGTGGCCACGCCCTTTGGTGGGGAGAAAGTCATGAATGCAGAGAAGATCAGGAAGATGAAGAAGGGTTCACGGCTTGTGAACATTGCTCGAGGGAAGCTGGTGGATGAAGATGCGCTAGTCAAAGCGCTGGAGTCTGGACATCTTGAGTCTGCTGGGCTGGATGTTCACTTCGATGAGCCCAACGTGAATAAGAAGCTGGCATCAATGAGAAACGTCGAGGTGCTGAGTCACACTGCTGGCGCAAGTGTGGATAGTCATGCTGGGTTTGAACGGTTGGGGATGGAAAACATCCTCAGTTTCTTCCAGAGCGGGAAGGCTATCACGCCTGTCAATTTACATCTCTTAGATCAAGCAAAGTTGTAGGGACGATACTATCGCATGAAGGAGACACAAGTTCTGTCACAAATCTCATACAGGCCGTTTACGTGTTGCAAGATTCTTACGTGAATGTCAACGATGTTGGATGTCGACTGATTGGTTCGTCTACCAGACAATTCGGGATCAGATCTCTCCAACGACGTTGACATGGGAAGTGAACTTGTTGACGTCGGAATATTGATGCAAACCGCGGAAACTCTTAGTTTCGTACTACCTTCATGGAGAAGAGAGGAATCTGGATGGAGATCGACACGGTAAGCCATCTGACGCACGCGTCCGATTGGCGGACCCCACATGCAGAGCTCCCCCATGGAGAAAATCTACATTTGGATTTATGCCTCGGCTCACATGTCATGCGTGGCAGCGTAAGCAGGCAATGCTTTTGTTGCTGCTTCGCTATACAGTCTGCCGCACCCGACGCATTCCTGTACCATTTCCTTCTCTTCTGAACCTTTCGCACCATCCTCTACAGACGATATGCAACAAAAGCAACCTCTCACGCGCGCCCAGGTGGCCGAGCATAGCAGTCCCGAGGACCTCTGGACCATCATTGATCATAAAGTCTACGACCTGTCTGAATTCATTGACGCTCATCCAGGTGGCAATGTGGTCCTCCAGCAAGTCGCAGGCACAGACTCAACGGAGGCTTTTTTCAACTTGCACAGATACGAAGTTTTGCAAAAGTACAATTCATTATGCATTGGCACTCTCGAGGGCGAGAAGTCCGAAGTCATAGAACCACAGGCGGGAGATTTGAGCAAAGTCCCTTACGGCGAGCCGTTATGGCTTACACCTGAATTCAAGAGCCCATATTTTAAAGACAGTCACAGGCGGCTACAACGCAAGATGCGAGAGTTCGTAGACAAGCACGTCACCCCCGAGGCGCTAGAAAAGGAAAAGGACGGGTCGTACATCTCGCAGGAACTGATCGATAAGATGGCTGAGAATGGGACGCTGGCCATGCGATTGGGGCCTGGGAAACATCTGTATGGTCGCAAGCTGCTCGATGGAGCGGTGAACGGGAAAGAGTACGATTACTTTCATGACATGATCACGAGCCAGGAGTTGGCGAGACCTATGTGTCGTGGGTTCCAGGATGGTAACATGGCTGGTATGGCTATCTCCCTTAGCGCGGTACATGAATGGCTGGGAGACAAGGAGTTGAAGGAGAAGATCAGTGAAGAGGTCTTGAGTGGAAAGAAGAAGATGTCGCTGGCTATAACCGAGGCATTTGCTGGCTCAGACGTAGCAAGGCTGAGGACGACTGCTGAGTTGAGCAAGGATGGCAGCCATTACATCATCAACGGTACAAAGAAGTGGATCACGAATGGCATGTTCTCGGATTACTTCGTTGTCGGGTGTAAGACGGAGAAAGGACTGACGGTACTCCTGGTCCCAAGGCAGGAAGGAGTGGAAACGACACAGATAAAGACCTCGTATTCGACTACTGCAGGAACAGCATACATACAATTCGACAACGTGAAAGTGCCAAGGAACCATCTGCTGGGAGAGGAGGACAAAGGCATCTACGTCATTCTAAGCAATTTCAACCATGTGAGCACTCTCTTTCCCTACGTCTTAATGCGTACACAAGTTGCTGACATTTCGCAAAGGAACGTTGGATGATGGTCTGTGGAACTGTCCGCTGGTGCAGGACAGTGACAGAAGAGTGCCTCAAATGGGCGCAGCAACGTATCGTGTTTGGAAAGCCTCTCATCTCTCAACCAGTGATCCGTGCCAAACTCGCCAAGATGATCTCAATCACCGAGTCCAACCAAGCGTGGCTCGAATCAATCACATTCCAGATGTGCAACATGACCTACAAGCAGCAATCCAAGCTTCTTGGCGGGCCTGTAGCGCTGCTAAAGAGCCATGCAACAAGAGGAGCACATGACATAGCAGACGAAGCGACGAACATCTTTGGCGGAAGAGGTATAACGCAGACTGGAATGGGTAGAGTCGTCGAGATGTTCAACCGCACATACAAGTTTGATGCGATTCTTGGTGGTACAGAAGAAATTCTTGCGGATTTGGGAGTCAGGCAGGCCATGCGAGGGATGCCAAAGGCGATGCTCTAAATTCACCACGAGCGTGCGACTTTTCCCACGAAGGCTTCGGACAAGACTAACGTGTCAACATGCCAGGCAAGGCATAAATATATTTCAATGTTCAAGTACTATATCTATCGAAGTTCGAACTTATTGCGTATTACTCTCTTGGTACCCTCTGGGTTGGATGATTTCGACCTCATCGAAGATTAGCAGCGAAGATAGAAGTTTCGCATTACCCCTGGTAATCCAGATAGTTCCATAAACTTGGCCGGCCTTCCTGTGCTTGGTTTCGGAAGCCTTGCATGGAATTTTGAAGTTGGTATTGATTGAACAGGAGAGGAAGCGACGCAGGAGAACAGTCAGCAGCACTCGATTTTTCATCACAACGATTTATTGCCAGCGCTAGCAGACCGGGATGAGACAAGTCACATGAGATGCGAAAGGTCTCACCGTCACATCTCCACACAGGGCTGTACTGGAAGTTTGTTACGGAGTCGTCGATAGAAGTCATGCACTCAAGAACGTGTGAGCCACGAGCAATCAGTTCACATGTCGCTTCAAGCCCGTTTGATATAAGCTCAAAGAATCCAGATACAGTAGCTGGAGCAAACGTGTTGCTCATACAGCCAGGATAACGAGCGACAAAGGCAACCATGTACGAGTTGCTATGGCGAGATTTGAGAAGCGCCGCGCCTACGCCGCCACGGCACTGATCATCATGACAATCTTCAACGTCCTGGTCACAACTCTGATCGATAGAGAGTGCATCGAATCGTAACGTGTTCATTCTCGGGTTCCAGCACTCAGGCGGCCAGAAGTCAGTGGGCTTAGGACTGTCTGCCGCCGAAACATCCAGAATGCAGCCTATGGGACAGATCTTCCCCCTTTCGAGTCCCACATATCTCTGTGGCCTTTTGGTCGGCTTTTCTATTATGACCGTTGTGATCTGGCACGATTGCGCAAGTCTCATATCGCAAATGACGAGCCTAGTTGCCATGAATTTCTCTCGTAACACGGCGCTACTTTGTTGATTGATAGGGTGATTATCGCTACCCCTGCCTTCATGAAGCTCCCGCACGTGCGGTTGCAGTTCATAGACTTGCTGCGTTTGCGGTGACACCAGCGAGTTTCCCCATCCTATTTGCTTTCCTTGAAGACGTAAAGCAATGGCCTTCGCATCATGGCCCGGATATGTACAGCGCAGTAGGGCGACAGCAGTCCCGCTATCAGGAAGAACCACGATAGGCAATGTGATACGTAGTCCAACATTGCTCATTGAGTATTCCTTTATATCATTCCAGCCCGAGGTAAGTTTGACATCTCCGCAATCAACAAATTCATCTGGGGACGGCGCAAACATCTCGCTTGCTCGCCTTACGACATCTGCTCCAGCCAAATCCGAATACTTGCCAATCAAGCCGGGCCATGCAAAGATGGTCTGGTCAACAGAACTCCTGATAATCTCTTCCTGCAAGCGATAGAATGCCTGATGTCGTTCACCATATAAGAGAGGCATGTGGATGTTAAAGATCCCCAGGAGCGAGTATGCTCTATCCTCGATACGCGTGGTCTTTCTCTCTGCTGCCCAAGACATACGCTTTGCGATGCTTGCACTGGATATTTCCTCGATCTTCAATAGATATACTATATCAATTCGGGTTATATTCTCGAGGGCATCAACAAGGTCACAAGCGTCTCCTAGGAAACGCCAATGTCTATCATAAAATAGTACAATCGAGGGCGCTAGGAGTTCTTGTAATGTCCAGCCTCTTGTAAACCACCTGCATAATGAGAGACTTTGGCGCATTGCCTCAGCCCAGGCGGGTGTCCGCAAGTCCTGTGTTGGTACTTCTGTGAGGTCGTCTAGATATACACAGCAAAGTAATGCTTTCTGGTAGTACCTGTACATGGCATTGATGCTCTCGCTCAGCTCAGCGCTGCTCTTCTTGTCAATGCAGCAGGTATCGACCCAGACATAATTGACGTGTCGCGTGCGAGCCTCTTGACATATGTATAAGATCTTCCTAAAGCCCTGCTTGGATTCCGCAAGGTTGAGGTCCTTGATGTCATCGAATGTAACTTCTTCCGTCCCCCATGTGTGTGATAGGATCAAGTATGGTGGTACGGACTCTGGATCGGCAAAGTACTCCAAGGCGTGTTCATATGACTGCAACAGCCACATTGTTGGTAGCTTCTCTTGAACAGATCCGAATAACAATAACTCTTTCCTCCAGGCGTTGATGTAAACTCGACAGCTCTAGATCATACCCAACAATTAGGAGCAACAGACATAAAGGACGTAGCAGACGAATCGGGTTGGTGCGTTCACTCTAAACCTCACGGGTTGATCGATTTTAGGTCTTCAAGTTAGTAATAATCGAACGGGTCAAGAAATGTACAGGTTGTCTAACAAGTCCTCTCTCTATGGATTTACCGTCGGGCAAGGCAGTGCGCCTGCAGCCTTGTGAGGTGTTGGCGGTTAGACACTTACTGTCATTGGTAGCATCTCTACAATCTAGCCTGAGGCCTACATGCAGGAAGAATGTGTTTGATGCTGCAGACTTCGGGGCGATGGCTAACCACAACCACCAAAATTGTGAGGCTTCGCGCGACAGCTCTGTGCACAGAACCTATGTAATGGAGCCTCTAGGGAGCAAGACCTCAGTACTCTACAGTCGCCAAGGCATCTTGCACTGTTCGTTAGGAGTTGCTCAAGTAGGCCAAACTCCTAAGCACAACGCACAATCGCGTCTCATCGTGAAGAGGATTGCAGCGTGCCGAGAAGATAGTAGGAATGTAGTTTTATACTACAGCACAACCCTGTATGTCAGCAGTGGATGCTGTAATTGAGTTCGCTTCCAAAAACGGAACCAAAACGGGGCAAGCCGTTGACAATCCGCCAATCACGTTGTGTATAAATGATGCTTACCGAAGAACAGGTCAATACGCAGCGTCTTCCCCCAATCCTACTCCGATGGGGGGTTTCCTCCCTTGAAGAAAGTATGGTACAGGTCCAGTGATAACCAGAGTAAGCAAATATAAAGACAGGGTCATTTTGCCATCCCCTCTCCCCTCTTCTCCGTCCTGTCTCTCCTCACACTATAATCGAAGCTCCCGCTACACGCATACATCATCAAAATTGAACCTAGGGCGATAGATTTATTCCATCCATCAACAACCAGCAAACATGTCGTAAGCAAAATGCCATCCACCCCATCATTTCTCTACGTGCCCATCAAAAGCACACCGCACTGACGATGAAATCTCAATCAGCAAGCCAGTCCACCCAGCAACCGTCCACTTCCCCATCGCCTTCCTCACCCTAGCCTACGCCCTCGACATCCTCAGCTATGCTGGCTCTGCGCTTCCAGCGCAGGTCACAGCTGCCATCCCACCTACCGCAGACCTGCCACGCCTCTCCTACCACCTCCTCTCCCTCGGCTTAATCACGGCCATCCCGGCTGTCATGTCTGGCGGCCAGCAGCTGGTCGGCATGATCTCCAAGCAGGGCCTGTACGAGGCCGATGGCAAGACGCTCAAGGATAAGGTCAAGGCTGGCTTCGCCCACGCAGTGTTCAACGACATCGTGATCGCTGCCAGCGCCTATATTTGGTACCTGAAGAGGCAAGCGGCGAGCGAGGGACTGGTCGGCAAGGTTGCAGGCGAGGAGGCTGGCCTGGCGTACCTAAAGGCTGACCCTGTGTTGGTTGGCGCACAAGTTGTCTTGGCTGGTCTGCTGATGTTTGCGTCCAGCATCGGTGGCGCGCTGACATACAACTACGGTGTTGGCTTCTCTGCTGCCAAGTCCGGCGCTAAGAAGACACAGTGAATGCGCCAGAACGAAAAATGAACAACCAGACAGAAGGCTGCTCTTATGATGCTGTCAGAGTTAGCACTTTATTGGGAGCTACTGGCTCGACAAACCTTCAGCGGATTGCTACGAAGCTTTAGATGAGTTTGTGATAAGCAGAGATGCAAGAAATATTGGACTTCTCACAAGAATACAATCAGTACAGGTAGACCCCCATGTAGGAGGTTATAGGATTTGGAAAGAGGACAAGAGATCATCAAAGTTTGGATATCTTAGGAGTATATGTACCGAGATTGCTTGAAAATTCATGCCCAGACTCGATTGATTGCAAAAGTCCACGCTTGGAAGAGCGATTCAGCAATTGCATGTTGGGTATCATCGCGTGTAGTAAACCACACCCAAGTCAAGCGCCTCCACTAGCATACCTTGAATTGAGGCTGCCAAACAGCTCACACCTCAGCCAGCTTCTCCCTCCTAATCTTATAGAACTTGGTCAGGAAAGCCCTCCTCTGCTCCTGCGTCCAACCTTCCACCACCAGTGCGAACTCCGTCACATCATCAAATTTGAATTCCTTCGCCATTGTACAGAATTGCCTCCTCAACACGTCCTGAGGGACCTTGAAGCGGTATTTGATCTTGCCGTCTAGGCCAAGTACATCCTCATTACTGAAAGCGTCCCCATCGTGGCCTTCTTCGCCATTAAGGTCGGAATCATCGCCTGATCGTCCTGCAGATACTCGCTTCTTGCCCCCATAGGCCGCCTCCTCGCCCCAATTGAAATCGTGTCCAGCTTTTCGGGCGCGAGAGGATATCATCGTTTCTATCCTACTCGTGCCAATGACCTCGGCATTCTCGTGCGTATATTGCACGCCCACAGATGCGAGGATCGCTTGCACGGGATCTGTTTTGCGAGTCTTCCTCGCTCTCTCGTAATCCTTCTTCCTTGCGCCCTCAGTGTCAAGGATCTCTTCTGCGAGAAGCGACATCGCTGCACGCTCCCCGTCTTCAGCCTCGAGCTGGGAAAATGTGTCATCATTGTCAGATTCTTGAGCCTCCAGATCAAGACCGACTACTTGAAAGCCAGCTCTGGACTCTGCAATGTTGGTCTTGTTGACAATGTCTCTCAAGACGACACCTGTAGCGTGAGGTCGGAACATGTTTTCCAAGCCAAAGATTTCTCCTTTCCGTTCCTTCTGGTCCTGCACACCTGCAAAGTACCTTCTCTCAGAGGAAGCGTTGTAGCCGATGTTGGCCTGTTGCTGCTTGTAGATCTGCCTGGCATATACGATTTCTTCGATAGTACCCGCGCTGACAAGGCGGAATACTTCGACGTCCCTGGTCTGGCCGATTCTGTAAGCCCTGTCTTGTGCCTGCTGGTCTACTGCAGGATTCCAGTGTGGATCCACAACGACGACTTTGTTGGCACTGGTAATGTTCAGGCCTACACCTCCAGCCTTCGTGGAGATTAGAAAGACAAACTGGTTAGGATCGGCGTTGAAGTCATCCACGCTCCTCTGTCGCTCTGCGTAGGGCATCTTTCCATCCAAATATGAGACGTTGTAGCTCGTCGTCTTGAACAGTATGCTCAGCATTCCAAGAAACTTGACAGAGTGTGAAAATACCAGTACCTTGTCGCCATTGTTACGCCACAGCTTAAGCAGCTTGTCTAAGACCCTCCATTTTCCACAAAAGTCACGGTTGGCCCACGTCTTGATCATGTCACGCTGTAGATATAGCTTCTCGTAATGATTCGGACATGCTAGTTTCAGACGCTCGAAGGCGCGCTCTTCCTTCTCAGTGGTTGTGCCGGAAGGTATGGCCAAGGCCAGGTGATTACACAAACTTCTGAGCGTAAATAAAGCAGGGAAAACGAAAGACGTCCACTTTTGAGGTCTTCCGTTGATCTCGATCTTCGAATAGCAGCATGCGCCTTGTGTCTTCTTTGAATTACAAGGGCACTTCCTGTGAGCGTCCCGAACGATATGCATAGGTTCAGAATCGCAGAACTGGTCGTAAGCATCAGCTTGGGTTTCGCTGAGTGGGCAGAAAATCACTCTGTCACTCTTCTTTGGAAGCTGACCCGCAAGTAGTTCTTTCGTTCGTCTCAACATGAATCTCGGTAGTAGGTTGTTCTTCAATTTGAGAGCAATATCGCGTGCCCTTGAGAGCTCTTCTACAGTGGCGTTATGCGACTGTCCAACCTTGAGAGGCTTTGCCACGTCACTTTTCCACGTGCTGATAGGCCCAAGTCGTCCAGGGCAAGACCAATTCAGTAGAGTCCATAGTTCCTCATACTTATTCTGAATAGCAGTGCCGGTCAGTCCGATACGACATAAAGCATTGATGTCGGTCATTGATCTTGTGATCTCAGCGGTTCGCTCCTTGATGATGTGGCATTCATCAGCTATGACAGCATCCCACTTCACTTGATTGATAGTATCGGCGTTCAGTCTATAGGTATGGTAGGTCGTGATCATGATTTCAAGCATGCCCATCTTCGCCGCAGCCATTGCCTCTTCTTTGTCCTGAGGTTTTTCGTGGTAGACGTACACCTGCCACCAACCCCAACGTTCGAGCTCCGCTTGCCAATTGGCCATCAACCCACCAGGGCAGACAAGCAGAATGCGAGGATACCATGTATGATCATCACACGCCCGTATCTTGCGCATTCGCTTAGCATCACGCTCATCACTTGTCTTCCCGAACGCAGCGGTGAGGAACGCGATGACCATGATTGTCTTACCTAAGCCCATATCGTCACCTAGAATACCTCCTTCTTGGAGTACAAACAGCCTATGCATGAACTCCGCTCCCTCAAATTGGTAGTCACGCAGCCACTGAGCCATGGAAGCAGGTATCGTTCCTGGGGAATACGTGAAGTCAACATTTTCGTAAAGGTTCCTTGGCTGCTCGCCAGGAAACCGAGGCTTCTCCTCCAACTCCTCCATCCTCTCATCTTCACTAAAACAGATATCGTCGTATGATGGGGGAGTCCGCCACGCATCATCACCGAGGGTTTCCTTTCGCCTTCCCCAGGACCGCATGCGCTTCTGCATGTAATCAGGCAGTGTGGTCTCCATGAGAGCCTCATCCTCATCTGAGTGGTCGCTGAACGTGGTTGATCTCTTGCGCTTCTGTGGTTCCTGTTTAGGGGTGCCACCGATGATCATTTGCCTCCTTTTTCCACCATGACCCCTCACCTGAGTTGTGGCTCGCTGGTAAGCAGCTGTAGTTGTCTTCCGCTGCAAGTTTTTGCGGCCTTTGAATTGTTTATAGACAGCATCAGGTGCCTCATCTTTGTCAAACGAAACCCGCTCTCCAAGCATACCAGAAGCACTTGAAGAACGCTCACGATGTCGCCGGCGCTGACCACTGATGTGATGTGACTCCACATCGCTATCGTCACCAACGATAACTATCTGCCCCTTGCCGTGGTGCAATGAGGTTTTATGGTCAATAGAGCTGGATCTGTGCACTCTGTTAACATGGTCGATAACGTCCAAGTCATCAGATACATCTCCATCATCCGAAGCCATGTCTACCCGGTCTGCCTCAATTGCTTGCGGTAGGCGGTGCTTGCGTGGAGTCATCATATCGCTTCATGTTAGGCTAACGAAAAGCTAAGGAAAGACACAGTATCTGTATGGCCATGTGTGCCAGCTTCCACGTTTGGTTTATACTACACATACGACCAGGCATTACCCTCTGGTTAGTGGCGAATGCCTGAGATTGCCTAGAATTGCAAGCAACCTGAGGCAACGCGGCGCACGCTTGGTCCCGCTTTCGTGTCGATTTCGCGTTCTAGCATTGATAAGTCACAGAGCACAGTCTGGTCACGTCGACCAACCCAAAGCTGTACTTTTGATTGCGTGTAGAAACACACAGAACTCGCAAACTACCATTGTCATTAACAGCAACTAACCAGGAAACCGTCGCTGCATAGCCATAATCGTTGTTTACCTCATTCTTCCTTCCATTTTATCCCCCAGCGCTCTGGGAGCTAGACAGCAGGGTATTGACAGGCACAATGTTGCGAGTCCCAATATCCACCAAGAACTATCGCTGTGCTACTACCGAAAATACGCTTAGCCTCAGCTCATAGACGTGATGATCAATGCGCTGCAGGATCGCACAAGCGTTACGCATCCTTATGGTTGACATGGCTTTCCTGTTGCCATCCGTAGACGACGAAAAGATCTATAGTTCTCAAGTGGGCGACCTTAAACATCCCGGGGCAATCCTGCCTTACGCTTTTCAAGTTAGTCCCGCGTCTACACTGATTTTGGAGTTTAGCCTTATCTATGCCTAATGGTTAGCTCTACCCTTTCCCACCAGTAAGCACGATATCTCAAGCAATTGCACATTCATTCGAGCAGTATTCGCCATACTTTGAAAACCATACTTCAGGAACTATTGTCTCCTACACCAAATCAGGCGCTATGAGCGGTGGAGCACCAGTGCCAGTGGTTGTCAATGGCGAGCAAGAAGGCAAAATCTTGTGCATTGATGACCTAGAGAAAGCCGGTTCAGGACATATGACAGAGACTGCGAGAGGTATGAATGATAACCAACAACTTGAGAGTGTTCGACAATGGAACACTCAAATTTAGTCGTCATCCTTCTAGAGATGAGGATGCTCGTGTAACAATACAAATGACCTACATCGGAACCTGATGATGGAGCAGTATACACTCGTTGAATGGCAACTGATGAGCGACTTGATGAACTAGAATTCTTCAACTCCGGTTCCACAGATCAGATCACCGTCCGTGAAAACACCACAGCCTACTCTAAGTATCGATTGCGCCCCCGCGTTCTTGTGGACGTTTCGAAGGCAGACGCTTCAACGACGATGTTTGGAAGCAGAGTGGCTTTCCCTCTCGCTGTCTCTCCAGCAGGACTTCAGGGAATGGCACATGCTGACGGCGAATTGGCAACGAGTCGTGCTTGCGCTCTCAAGGGAGTCAACATGGGCATATCTTCGTTCGCCAACTATTCTGTCAAGGACATTCGCGAGACAGCATTGGGTGTCAATAGAAACCACAACCCAATCATACACGCAATGCAGCTTTACACAATGAAAGACCGTGAGCTTGAACTTCGCATAATCCGTGAAGCCGAAGCGCAAGGATGTAAAGCTATCCTGCTAACAGCCGACTCGCCGGTCCTTGGTGTACGCTACAACGAATGGCGCAATGACTTTCGCACGCCCGCTGGTCTTTCATTTCCCATCCTAGAACAAACTAGTGAAATCATCCGCTCGCGTACGCATGATTCAGGTTTCACTTCTTTCAATGACGATGCTCACAATTGGGCTCGCGAGTTACCTTGGCTGAGGTCAGTCACGAAGATGGAGATCTGGATCAAAGGCATCTTGACTGCCGAGGACACGCTCAAGGCAGTCGAGATGGGATGCGATGGCATCATCGTGAGCAATCACGGTGGCAGGCAGCTCGATAGAGTCCCAGCTACACTGGATGTACTGCCGGAATGTGTAGAAGCTGCTGCAGGAAGAATAAAGATCCATGTTGACGGTGGAATTCGAACCGGTACAGATTTGTTCATTGCACTTGCTCTAGGCGCAGAGGCCTGCTGGGTTGGGCGACCAGCCATTTGGGGCCTTGCTGTAAGTTTTCCTGACTGCATCCACACACAATATGTGCATTGGAAAAATTCTGACTTTTGTACAGTATGATGGGCAGAAAGGTGTAGAGAGAATGATTGACATCTTCCACAGCGAATTCAAACGTTGTATGCAGCTTACCGGATGCGATAGTGTCAAGGACATTGATAAGACCCGTATAGGTGTATCTAGAAGTACTGGGCCTTTGGCAAGGCTATAGAATTTCATACGTCACAAAAACTTTCAAGCCGATTTGAGCGAGTTAGCGAGTTGAGCGATTTCAGCTGATTTCAGCCGATTTCAGCGATTTGACCGAATCAGCGA